>JAKMXJ010047221.1:0-12333 GCA_029339935.1 Anguina tritici
CAAGCCTAGGGCTTGGAGGCTTGGGGTTGAGATGCGCACATACCTGAGACATAAATCACTTGAGAATAGCTCCGGATGCATTAAAATAGTATTCATACCAGAATTGCTGTGGGTCCCAGTATACAAAACTATGTCCATACTCTGTCTTTTAAGGGGGGACCAAGGCAAAAAGTCAACTTTTGGCCAATTTTTTTCCAAAAAATCAACTTTTTGGGCCGGAAAGTGCCTTAAAATACCCTTTTTTATCGTTTTTAGCGTGTACTGTTTGCTTAGGAGACGTTAAAACACTTTTGAAAAAATTTGAAGAAAGGAGGGGAGTGGGTTACAGTGCAGTAGCGCCAAAAATTGTATGAGATAACATCAGCTTCACCATATATACTCGGGCTAGAGTATAAGTTGAGCCTGCCTGACTCCGTATATTGGGCCTGACTCCGAATCCCCTCCCCTCGTTCAAAATCGTGTTCTTGACATTGTGTTTTTGACCCAATCTTTGCAGGCGACTCTTAGGCAGCTTACCACCCATATTGTACCCAATGAAATGAGCTACAAAATTTGGGCGGTAAGCTATCTGAGAGTCCCCTGCAAAAAATGGGTCAAAAACACAATGTCAAGAACATGATTTTAAACGAGTGAGGTCAATTAATGGAGGTTTTACGGTAACCGCGATAACGTAGTTCATGGGTATGTGACCTTGAAAATATTTTCTTTCTTAATTCTGACTATTTGAACAGTCAAATATAAACATTCCGATCATTTTAAGTATCGTATTTCCTCTCATAAGCAACTACTCTAATAAGCCCACATCATGATTGAAAAGGGCTTAGCCTTACCAGGCCTAAGATAAATATAAGGTGCGTAAAGCGGCGCGCCTCTAGATTACCAATGCCCTCTTTTTACCAACGATTTCTTTTTACCAATGGCACTTTTTACCGCTAGTTTCTCTTAACCAATGACTATTTTGGACTATGCGAGATTTATCTGACTTTATAGACCTTTGTCGTGTAAAAAGATTATTATTTCTGTTTATAAAGTTTTAAAAAGTAGTTAGAAATGATTGGGATATTAGATTTGTAATTAGAAGTCGTAGTTTGTAAATCCTCCTGGTTTTCTCCTTAAACCCATTTAATTGGCATTGTAATTGGCTCCAAGCCGGACTGTTTTTCTTATATGACTTAGGAGTGCTTTCAATTGACTCATGTAGATATTACAGTATTAAAAACAGGTCATAAGTAGTCATACGCATGATATTGCTAGGTGACGGAATGAACCATTCAAAAATACACCAATCTGTAATAATACATAGCTTACAATCCTGAAATCACATCTGTGCTCAGTTGGGCTTATTAGACAGCTAAGATAGTAAAAATATCCGTGGTAAAAAAATCCTGAAAATTTGTTGTTTTTAGTAAAAATGAAAAATAAAAATAAGACGATGGTAAAAAGTGGTGATGGTAAAAAGAAGGCATTCGTAAAAAGAGGCCATTGGTCAAAAGTGGCTAGGTAACTAGAGGCCCGCCGTTAAAACAGGTATGTACACTAGTTAAAGAGCAATAAACGACTGGGATAGTAGGTAAACCAGCTAAAGAGTAATTAGAAAATAAGCACACGTAAGTAAGTGTATTAGACAGGGGTAGGTAAAACACTTGTTTGGTTCAATATCACCTTTATGAAAAATTAATTGTCTAAACGATATCTCAAACACCTCGCGAGTACTCAAACCATTCAAAGGGCATCATGCTCATGTAAAGACCAAGTAGACCCTCTTGGAGGGTATTCGCTAAAACTGAAGAGGTTTACGCCGATGTGGACGAAAAAATAGATATTCAAGTGTCAAACCAGGTAAAGGGTATGTGAACTAGGTGCACGGTAGGCAGAGGTTATTTAAACCAGGCAGAGGATTAGCAGTCCAGAGAGACCCATGAGGAACTCACGGAACAAGGTCGAAAAATAAGCCAAGATAGTCTTATTATAGGAAATAGCGTATCTCTCAGCACATCTTGTTGGATTCTTACCTCAACTTCGTGCATAGTACCCTGAGTTATAAACGAAAAGTTAACCTTATTCTCCACAAAAGCCAATAAGTTGTCGGAGAGAGCAAAGCAAGGAGTCAGCAGTGTGTCCTCAGGAGCAGGCACCACCACACAATGTCGTTCAGACAGGCTTTCGTGGTCGCAGATGACGATGCTTTCGTTGAATACTATCAGAAGGCACCTGCGAAGATCGTATTGCTAGAGAGGCAAAATAATGTGAAGGTACATACTCAGAAGAGCTTTCAATATCTACAATTGGATTGTCAAACTCCAGGTTATGCACCGTCTTGCCACGCTTGAGCGACACAAATGACACGGAGCAGAACTTGTTTTCCTGGGAAGTTGAAGACATAGGATTCCCATCTACTAACGCAAACAGGGGGCGATGCTCTTGAAACCTGAATAGAATAGGTTTAGAAAGGGCAGCGGTAACTTCTTAACAACAAAAATGAACCTGTCATTCCCCTTCGTAGTAAATGGTAGCATATGCCCAACCTTAAGTGGCCCTTTTCTTTCTGAGATGACCTCCTCACACTCACCATTCTCCTGTAATAGTAAAAATCATCAGATGTTTTATATTGACGTGAATAAGACCAACCAGCATCATCCACACTTGGTATCCCCGTGCCAGACCAATGACGACCACGGAGGTTGAAGTCCTTCCGCGAAACTCTGAAATAGTCACTGTTAGAATCTCAGAAATCTTAAAAGTTGAAAAGGCAGCTAGGGTAAAAGAAGCCTCCTATCCCGATATGGCCGAAAATCATGTTTTCGGCACGGGAACCTGTTATTCAATTTAGGAGCTAGTGAAACTCGTATTTTTCCCTGGTCCTCAGGACAACTATTAATAGATTTTGAGGGTACCCTGGATACCATAAAATTTAAACACAATTTTGTTTACTTATACCCAACGATACCCATCTAAAACATGTTTTTGTGCATAAAGACATTAGCTGAATGACGTAACAGGGTTTTTGGCAATATCCATCCAAAGGAATTCAGTATTTCTGCCGAGAAAGCTTACCACACGGACATTTTTGGAGCTTGACCCAGTAGATGAGCTCACTCTGCGCAATGGACTGAGCGCCACCCTGTGGAATCACTTCGCTGACAAACTCGGCAACCGAAGTCACAATAGTGTGCTCACTGAAAAATGGTCGGACTATTATTTGTCTACTCAAAAATTACACCTAACACTTACACCACAGGATTGGCTCTAACACATTGACCCCTGATAGAAGGAATGCGACCAGCTACATCGATGTTGTTGCGGATGGCTACCTCAGGCAATACACTTGTCTTCTGCATCTTCGGCTGTATAATCGGATAGACGGCTGCGGTTGAAAGACCCTGGTTCTTCTTGCTATTACTGTTTGTACTGTTACTATTCTTTTGTTTTTGTTGTTTGCCATGTTGAGAAATTGACATAGTATGGAGAGAAGATACCTGCAAAATAAAAAACTCAACTATGCAACGAGTGCAAAGAGAGCACGAAAAATTAAAAAATAAATAAAGGTCACGAGAGTAACAAAGCATAATAAAATGCCTCATGCAAGTCACATGATGGGAAGAAGGCAGTTGGGCACACTCTACTTTCAAATCATTCTTTAATTCTTCAAACAGAATAGCCCATCTCGCAAAGACTTTGGCTGAGGAACTCTAATTATCCTGGAGAATTTGAGTATAAAAGCAGAATTTCACTGAGTTGCTTATTCCTGGAAATATGACTCATGTATTATTTCAAATTACCGGATTTTATTGACACACGATAAAATATATATATTTGATAAACATCTATAAATAAGTGGACTGGCTCAAAGATACATCTAGCAATACAAAAAGATATTTCAAGCATTTTCCAGACCTTGACAGAATTGACGGAAAAACCAAAGAAAAAAATATGTGAAAAGAATAAAACAAAACAAAGTCTCAACGTATGACCAAAAAAGAGGAGGGGCAGGATAAGCTGTCAATGAAAAATTGAAATCATTCCTTTGGGGTCCTTCATACTAGTGTAGTAATATTACCAATGGGAGAATATAGGAGAGAAGGCTGCAGTAGTGGGACAAAGAGAGCACAAGTCAAGTGCACGTGATGCTTTTCCCCAAGATCAAAAATTAAGGCTGGCAACCATCAAAAATAATTGAAAGCGAGGAAAACAAAAATAATAACAACCATAATAATTAAGCATTGACAAAACGGCTTTACTATAGCCCACAGTGGACTATCCCAACAACCACAGGTCACACAGTGTTGGGGTCGGTCGATTCAAGCATGTGTGTATATGTACGTATGTCCGTGTATGACTGAATTATGAGCACCAATATTTTCATCACTCCCTCCCAGCACCTCCCAACAACACAGCCGATAAAGAAGGAAAGAAAAGAAGGTATTGAGAAATGTTCACTTTGACACAACAAATTTTTCTTCTTATTTTTTCTTGACAACAAAAACAGCAGTGATAATCAAGCGACAAACACACACACTTTTTTGCTCTTCCCCACTCTTTTTTTGCTATCAAACAGCTGAGGGAGATGTGTTAGTAAAACTCTTTGTTTGTCCTCCTCCTATTCTAGCACTCTAGTTTTATTTTTCCTGGTCTTTTTTAAAGGGCAGAGATGCAGAGAAAGAGAGCCAGTCAGCCGAGCAGGAATCAGCTGAGTGATGAGCATGTGCGCCAACCTTTTGAAAATCTATTTGGAATGGCTGGCGTGCGTGTACGCACACCAGCCATTTAGTTTAGGCCCAGGCCTGTTGCCGCCGTCAATAATCCTACTGCTTTGGCGGCTGCTACTCCTGCTACTGCAACATTTGTTGCTGGGTCTGCCATCGGATTTATGGATACTTTGTTTATTCGCATGACTTCACTTGATCTTTACGCTCTTTTCCATGTCTGTTTTTTAGGATTGTTAATTTCAAATTATCTAATCTCTCCAATCATACAGACTTTCTGGCGTTTTGCGACCGTTTTTTTGCATCCTATTTCGTTTTCTCCTCTCACTGCAAGACAACTTTTATCTTATTTTAAACTGATGGCGTGTATTTTTTTATAATATTTGATAAGATAGAAACGTTTTTTGCGTACTCTCAAGCAAATGCTCTCACTCTCGTTTTATTCAAGGTCGCTATCTGGTGGCAGCGGTAATTTGATTTGATTAACTCGGCGGTTATATTTTTAACTTCAGGGTACTACTAATACTACTTCTGAAAGCAGTCGCTTTATTTGACCACTTTGTGACTTTGGAAGAAAGATTGGGAACGTAAAAAGATTTGCAGCAAGACCGTAACAGTATCCTGAGATGAGTGACGCCGCAGACAAGATTAACTTGGACAATGTAATCGCCAGACTTCTTGAAGGTTGGTTTCTTTTTACCAGTATTTTCCGATAGTTTACTTTTTACGTATGAGGTTAGGTTCGGTAAGCATGTTATCAAAAACCCTCTAAAGACCACACCCTCAAAAAACTTCAGTATCTACTCGGTACACCTACTTTTGTCATTATGCAAGTACATTCTCTATTGCCTCCAACATAATAGTTTGCTTTTTAGTGAGGGGCTCTAAACCAGGCAAAAATGTGCAATTAACTGAGAACGAAATCAAAGGGCTGTGTATGAAGTCGAGAGAAATATTCCTTAGCCAGCCAGTCCTTCTAGAGTTGGAAGCTCCTCTCAAAATTTGCGGTTAGTTACCTATTTGTAATGTTTGGACATAAAAATTAATGTGGTGATTTTTCAGGAGATGTGCACGGCCAGTATTACGATTTATTGCGCCTTTTTGAGTATGGTGGTTTTCCTCCAGAGTCTAACTACTTGTTCTTGGGTGACTACGTGGACCGAGGTAACTTAAGAACTTTAACTAGTTGTGGATTAAGTACGTTGTTATTACACTCAACTATCGGTTAATCGCCACCCCTGGAGACCAGCCACGGGTGGCGCATAACCGAGACTGTTGACGACTTTTCAAATTGCCCAATCTTTTTCACCATGAAAAAAAATTTGGTTCAAAAGTCAAATAGCTGAGATTTTCAGTTTCCCCATTTCTAGCCTCCACCCACCATGCTAGATTAACTTTTTAATTTTCGGCGTTTGAACCCAATTTTTTCACGATTGAGCTTTTAGGCTTAAAAAGCTATTAGTTGTTAACTGTAAAAGTGTAGGGTGTGTAAAAATTTCTGCTTCCCGCTTTCATTAATTTTTTTCATTCCTATGCACCCTTGGTATGGTGAACGATTCACCCTGTTTAGTGGGCGGAATATATAATGGGGTACACTAAATCATCTTCAACCTCTTTAACGCTTTTTGATGGCATAATTTTAGGGTAACTAGTTATTGCATTATATTTGGCCAATCGCTGGGTTTTCGAGTGGGCCAGGTGAAAACACTGTAAGGAATTGTGGTCAACCAGGGTTAAGAGGCTGAGGTCACCTAAATCGCCAATTTGTTTTTTGAAACCATGTTTAGAGTAGTTAAGATAGCTTTTTTCTCTTTCCCTTTTTTAAGCTTATCGATCAATATACCTCGTTTTTCTTCCTTCCATCTTTTTTCTCTACTCCCTGCTACATTTCAAGCTGGTTTACGTTAGCTTATTTTGGCTGACTTGAGGTGGACTGATTGTAAGAAAGCAAGTGTGTTATCTCCCTAAACCTTTTTTTCATCGAGGACATTTTCTTGTAGGGACATTTTTATGTAGAAAACATTTTTTGCTGTGAAAAATGTAATAAAACTAGTCTTTACTTTGCACAATCCACTGTTTCTTAGTTGTTAGGGAAATAACATTTTTATTTGGTCAAAATTGACTCATTTTGACAATAAACTCGATATACTAACCCCTCTAGTAAGTATTTGGCTCACATGCTCCTCATTTAGCGACCTTTCAGTTTAACGACCCCCGATTTAAGTAGCCCCAAAAAGAGTCATTAAATCAGGGCTCGTAATTAAAATTTTTTTAAATCAGGGAATATTTTTCGAAAATAAGCAATTCGGCCCAAAAATCAGCAAGTTTTCAAAAAAAGATTTATTCACCGCAATTCAACAACAAATCATCAAAACAATGTCACACATCATATTTTTCACTACCCCAAATATCTTTTAGAAAATTAATACTATTAAAGATATTATTAAATACTATTAAAAGCACCTGAAACATTTTACTGCACGAAAAATCAAAATTAATACTAGTCTGGAGTAGACATTTAACAGTTTCTGGCTTCAGAGAATTTCTGTTATCCGTCCATTGGTTTCCGCTCAGAGAAAAAGCTCGCTCATAAAGCGCATTGGACACCAGAATTGAGAACATTTTGCTGGTGAGTTCGTAGAGGTCTGGAACAATTCTCTATTTTCATCATTCTCCATAATTCTCTTTGAGTATCTGAAAACTTCGTAAAAAGCAATCGGCGATGGAGCCACAACATTGGGAAGCAATTGGGACAATGATTGTGCACACAATACGACTTTGATTGCGGCCTTGTGCTTTTCTGTTGCTGAAGAACACAAATTCAAATAGACTAACGAATAGAAAACTATAAATACCATGGTGAAGATAGATTGCTGCTGTTCGGGTTAACGTTAGCTTGATATCAGCATTAAAGGGATACAACGCGCGTAATGCTTAAAAAGAATAGCTATTGAGCGTTTTTTAAAGATTACTTTTTACCTTCTCTTGCTGCTTCGTGTAATTTCTTTGATTTTTCCCCACTCAAGCTCGTACGCATGCCTTCTTTCCTTCTTCACGCTTGGAGAAGCCATCAAAACCGCTGCATAAAAAGAGGAAATATTAGAGATCATAATAACCACTGATGCAAAAACTATTGCAAAAATAAAAAAACTGAGAAAAAACATCGATTGAAACCTTATTGCATAGGTGAATCAGTCCAAAAACAATTCAAAAATCAGCAAAATTAATCAGAATCAGCGAATTTAGCGATTTAGTTATTTTATGAGTGATCAAGCCTCAAGTCAGCGAAGATGCGAGCCCTGCGTTAAATCCAGGCTCGATGATATATATAAAGACCATAAAGCCAATTCGAATTTTCTTTTCTGGACCTATTTTCTGCGCCACCTTGTGTGTTTACGCAGAATCTTCGGATCATACTTCTTTATTTTTAGGCAAGCAATCACTAGAAACCATTTGCCTATTGTTGGCTTACAAGATCAAGTATCCGGAGAATTTTTTCTTGTTGCGCGGCAATCATGAGTGCGCCTCCATTAACCGCATCTATGGCTTCTATGACGAATGTAAGCGTTTCCTTCCCCTTTTCAGATTATCCCTTCTATCTGTGGCTTCAGGCAAACGGCGCTACAATATTAAGCTCTGGAAGACCTTCACTGATTGCTTCAACTGTCTGCCGGTGGCAGCCATCATCGACGAGAAGATCTTTTGCTGCCATGGTGGCCTCTCGCCCGACCTACAGTCCATGGAGCAGATCAGACGACTTATGCGACCAACAGATGTGCCTGACCAGGGTCTCCTCTGCGATTTGCTCTGGTCCGATCCAGATAAGGTTATTCTATTAAAACACTTGTGTAAGGACACAGCTGATTAATTTTTTTAGGATGTCAGTGGTTGGGGTGAAAACGACAGGTAAAATTATTTTTGTGGTCGACAAAATAAGCTTTTTGGACGGGAATTGATTGTTGTCACAAATTTCAGAGGTGTTTCCTTCACTTTCGGGCCAGAGGTCGTATCCAAGTTTCTACACAAGCATGACCTTGATCTCATTTGCCGAGCACATCAGGTGATAAATAATTTTGCATTTTTTGGTCATGGGTTGATTTTTGCGACATGAGTATTTTTTCACTTTTGCAATGTTCCAATTAAATATAGGATCAAGTTTATAGATAAAATTCTAATTTAAAATTCTAATCTGTTAGGTTAGGGTAATCAGAGCCTGTGAAAATGACAAATATAAAATGTTCGTATGCAAATACATATGGGTTACTATGGAAATTGTAAAGGAGGAAGTTATACCGTATGTTCTGTAATAGACATCCACCACCATTGTATTGGGCTTTTTTGGTCAGAGAAATCCATGTTTTGGTACCTTCGCACTTTTTACCACATTGTTTTGGGTTGGGTACTCTCGTTTGTTTCGGCCTTTGGCTTGAGTCCTAAAAAATAAAAAAAGCATTTAAAAAACGGCATTCCACCACCTTTAGAATGCACATTATAGCATTCTAAAGGTGGCAATGGAAAATTGCAAAAAATTTTTAAAAATTGAAAAGACGTTAAAAATTTGCCTTCCCTCGTGTTATTTTAAGAGATGAAAAATGTGGCACAACATTTTACCAATTTTTCCATTTGGAAAAATATGGAGACGCACCAAAAAATTTTTCTCGATTTTGAATTTCGTGCTCCTATTCTGTCAAATTACTCGCTCTCAAGGTCAGAGATATTGAATAGCTCATGGTCACTCATTTTTGATGCATTTTAGAAATTTTCAGGCTGCCTTCGGCGCTAAAATTCGACCTAAAATAAGGGCCCCTATAATGGACGCCCCCTGAAGGTCATTGAAATACGAGCTGAGGCTTCTATTACAGAAAATACGTTAGCCATCATGATTTAAACGTCCATTAGGTAGAATGATGTATGAGATAGATGCAATTTAGCTTTCTCACTTTAAAAATTGCACTTATACGGTGTAAAGGCCCTACTAATTTCGAGTCACATCAGCTGAAAGTACTTTGCGGTCGACAGCAAGGGGGCTTGCACATTTTTTGTACTGGACACACTTTCAATTTCCTCTTCTCGTTGTTATTGTTTCGAAAATGTATAAACGAATAAAAAAAGTCGAATGGTATTCGTAAAGAGAGGGTGCACTCGCCAATCAAATCTGCGCAACTCTCATTGATATCGAAAAGTAGGGTTCCTAAATTATGAGCTTTTTTCAATTTTTTTGAAGATTATTGACTTAAGTATCTTGCGAACTGTTGAAAGTTTCCGACCTTAGGTCCTACAAAGTGGCATAATAACCCAGGAAGAATAAGGACGTGTGTTAGGCGAGTCAAATGCTTTTCACAGCCTTTTTTCGTTAAGGTCTTAAATGATGTAAGTATTTAATGCATTTCTGTTCTGCCAGTTCTAAAGTTAGGAAGAACGGTGTTCACAGAATTTTATAACAGGCTACAAAACACACATGCGTGACTAGTATGCGCCTTTTTTGTAACGGAGTACCATGCAAATAATTACAAGTCTTATTCCTCTCTGTTGTTGCAGGTGGTGGAGGATGGGTATGAGTTCTTTGCCAAACGCCAACTGGTCACTCTCTTCTCAGCACCCAACTACTGTGGAGAGTTTGACAACGCCGGCTCAATGATGACTGTTGATGAGACGTTAATGTGCTCCTTCCAGGTTGACTATTTGAAAAAGTATTTTTCGAAAATCAATCTCATATGTCTTTTGTAGATTCTGAAGCCATCTGACAAGAAGAAATTTCCATACAGGTAATCTTGGTAATCTTCACTTCTTTTTGCATTCCATTTAACTCTAAACTCGATTTCAGTGGTGTGGGCACAAACCGGCCGATCACTCCTCCGCGATCTTCACCCGCTCAAACCAACAAGAAGACCAAGAACTAGTGTGTAGTAGAAGTAGTAGCAGTAATGAAATAAACACTCTACCTTTTGTCTGTCTCCATTTTCCTTGTCTCGTTTTACTAGTGGTGGGGGGAGGATGAATTTTTGAGGTTTTCATCCAAGTTTTTGACTCGTCGCCCTGTCACAACTAATAAGAAAAGTAGATTTCAATCTTAAGAAATGTATTTTATTGACTTTACATATGATGGCGAATGAAAAAAACTAATGAATGCCACCCTTAAATTTTGGAATTAGTAATTCTACTTTTTTGTGGTAGGAGATGGCTTGCAAGCGTGGTGCAGTGGTCTTGAGATCTACTCTGTGCGCTCGATACTCTGTTCGAGCTCTCTAATCAAATTCACCAGTATGGTCATTTTGCTACATTTCAGGGTTAATTCTGCGGTAAATACATACATTTTGATGGTGAAAACAGTTTTTTCAACAAAATCAACCTTTAGTCATGGATAAATAAAACCCGATTGAGCAGGGTGTAGAAAGTGCATTACTCGAAGAATGGTCCCTACTGCGCCACACCTGCTTTCTATACCAGAGTTCTCTTTTTTGCGTAATTTACAACAATACTTTTTATTACGTCACAATATATGTTTGTCTTATTTTCGAATTAACCGTTTAAAGATTTTTTAAGAAAATTGTTTTTTGGCCGATTTTAGTACTTTTGTTTGCAAAATTTATAGATTAGTGATCTGCTGCTGCTAAATATATAGGGAGTGAGTATGGGCGCACTGGCATGTGTTCGCCTTGCTCGCAGTGATATTTTTAGTTTTTTCCTATTATAAATAATTTTTTTTTGATTATTGTATGTGTTTCACGGTTGCAAAAGCACTGAACTTTGTTCTCGGTATTATAAATTTTTTATCTCTGTGTAAATGAAAATTCTCTGAAGTGCGACGTAATTGTTTTGATGATTGTGTTTTTGCGATAAGTAATAAAAATTTTATGGATTTCTTGCCATTACACACACTATGAAAATGCAAAGCAGTCTTCAGAAATTCACAATTTCGAGGTGAATGACAGCGATGAATAGTCGAGGGAGCATTGAAATTTGCTAGCGATTGATGGAAAACGACATCAATTTTTTAACTTATTATTTTCTCGTGCAGGTACAAAAGCGACATAAAAATCTAAATGGAGTTTTGTATTGCACTTCAATGGCTAAAATCTTGTCTTTAAATTTTTCGCTTTTGCCGCATTTTATTTGCAAAGTACTCCATTTGTTTACCAAGCAATTGAGAGGAAACGAAATATTATAGGGGCATGGTAAACTAAGATCAAAAAAGGTGCTCCCCCCTTCTGTACCCTTCTGTCCATCAACCATTAAACACCCCTCTGTCCATTAAATCGAGTCAATGTCCTCGATCTCGAGTTTTCTAAGACAAGGGGTTAATCTGACGCCGATGACCTATACCTCAAATTGAAAAGGAGATTAGAGTCACCAACATCCAATTAACCAATTGTGTTAAAAAAAGACCGAAAGTAGCCAAGTAGCGCAAAAAATGCAAAGGACTTAATTGCGTGTGCAGAGTTTTGTCTAATTTTCAGAATTAATCATAGGTCAACCATATCAGATTGGCAAACAAAATCAGTGAAAATGGGTCGAATAAAAAAATTTTCTGGTCCCGGCCCTTTTTTCAGTGTCGCACACGGGTGTGCCCGTTTAACACGCGAAAGGCCGACTGTAACTTTCGGGTGTATAGGCCTAACTTTTCACGCTG
>JAKMXJ010047296.1:0-14230 GCA_029339935.1 Anguina tritici
ATATTAGCTAATATATAACAGTCCTGAGACTGGAGTGAGCACTCGAAGTTCATCAGTTCCAGCTCGGTTCTCAGGCTCGACACTCACGACTCAAGTCAGGAGTCTTAACATTTTTATAATAGATGCCTTAAAGATTCCAGGATTTTGCTGATGGGTTCCACAAATTTAATTGTCTTTAATGGTCTGCAAGGCATCCAAAAGTTTATTGTAGCAATAGCCCTGCAGCTGCACGATCTGCAGTCCAGACTGTGTCTATACACAATCTACACAGCTGGAACACAAAAAGACAAGGAACACATAAAAAGCAGCTGCCTACTTCTCTCTTCCCAAATACAGACAAAAAGCCACTGGTGCACACAACTATTATTTTCATTTTGGGGCAGACTTATATTGATTGAAACACATACAGCTGGCAAGACGACGAAGGTGTTTTTGCAGCTGTCAATAACACAATTCCCTTCTACCACTCCCAACACTTTCGTTTTCGGTATGAACTGACCATCGCGTTTTAGAGATAGAATTACTGGACTTGGTGATATCTAGCGTGATGCGCAAATCTGGCTCAAACGGTAAGACAAGAGAAAAAATGAACCAAGAAAAACAAAGAAATAGAAAGCCTAGAGAATGAACGAAATAACATGCTTAAAATTGATTACTGATTAAAACTCAAAATCTTGGAATAAACGTGGCACGGGAATTTGTGTGCAATGCTAAAGGCAGCTAAAGACAGGAACATGTTTCTCTCCACTCCTTCAAATAGCCAATTAGTGCTTGATAACTACCTTTTGCGGGAGACACACGGCTCCGCGGGTTTAAAGTTCACACTTAAGTGAAAACGAGTCACAGCATCAAAATGGTCTCTATTAAAGTTAAGAAAAGCAATACCTTCTTATAATTTACTCGCCTGCGTACATGGGCCTTTTGTCTCGTTTTGTTGTTGAAAATTGTAACTTTTTAAAAATTGTCTCTTTGAAATTGTACCACAAAAGGTGACTTTTCACCGGCTATCTATCCTTGTTCTAGTTAAATAAGCAGTTTCCCTTCAGCTGGACTCCATTTTGAAAGTCATTCCAACGTATCATACTACCTTAGTCAAAATAATGCATGGAACATAGTTTAAAAATATCAAAGTACCAATTTACAGTTATATTTCGCTTAACCATCAGGCCACCCGTCTTTGCCCTAGACTAACTGACTGAAAATAGGTCTACCGTTCGGAGGTGATCACTAAGAAAAATGGACCCTATTAGCGCCTACCTCCCCCCATCAAATTTTTTTTTTCAAAAGTGCTACTAAGCCTTTCTATGTAGTTTTTGGCAAAAAGTCAATTTTTGGCCAAAATTTTTTTTCCAAAAGATCGACTTTTAGTGTCGGAAAGTGTCTTGAAACACCCATTTTATCGTTTTTAACGTATAAAAATTACATAGAAAGGCTTAAAACCACTTTTTGAAAAAAATGTGATGGGCGGGGGGGGGGTAAGTGGCGCTAATAGCGCCACTTTCAGCTTTCACCTTCAACTGTCAACTTTCAACTGTTCGAACACTTTCAGTATCAACTTTTAATACTTTAAGCTGTTAGAATAAATCCCAGATGGATTGGAACTTGCTCAGGTTTGTAAGAACATATGTCAGACTAACATTTAACCATTGACCCACAAAAGCGGTAGGCAATCTTTGCCCTTATTTAGATACGTGTAAACACCCTCCTTACAGTTGCGTCAAAAGTACTTACCTTTCCAAAGGACCCCTTTCCAAGTACCTGTAAATACAGTCAATAAGTCTGAATTTTTTGTTGTGTTAAACAAACAGTGAGGAAATTGAAGTCAGCTGCTTTGATGACCTCCTTCTTGGGACTGCTACTACTAATGTTATTGATGGCTGTAGCTCCCTTCATTTGGCTTAGGGCAGCTGAAGACCTAGTCTTGGGCTTGGTTTTGTTGGTGGAATGGATCTGTTCCATATTGAATCTCAGCTTCTCCACTTCATCCTCATCTTCTGGGGGTATTCTGAACGAAAATAAACTTTATTACTACTCCAAAAACTGGTTTTCTCCTACCTTATGTTGTAGTACTCACCCTCCTCATCGTTTAGTAACTTGAACCAACCGTCCACTGGTTCTTTGATGAGTTCGCTGATACCAAAGCTAAGTGATCCCATGAAGTCGTTTCTGAACATGTTCAAATAGTCTTAAATATTCCCAAAATGCCTTGGACCACCCACCTAGAGGTCCTGTCCCAGTCCCACACCTCCACCGACAGCCTTCTATCCTTGTCAGAAGGTTCCAGCTTACTAAATTGGCAAGCAGTTACACTCCAAAACTGTTGTACAAGAAGCACTCACTAAGTGAACTTCTGGTCCCACACTGGGTTCAAAGTGCCCCTCAATATTTTGGATTTCTGCTTGGACTTGCCGTGGTGGTCGTCTGGGATGAGTTTTAACTTTACATACGGGTCAGATAGACCGTTGGGGTCCTGCAGCCAAAAAGACAGTTGATTTGAAGGCAAAACTAATCACTGTTGGTTACCATTGGAATGAGGTTCCTGGCCTCCTGGAGGTGGACGTTGAGAACACCCTCTTTCACCTGGATGTTGAGCAGTATTCTGCCCCTCTTCTCTGTGTGGTCAGTTCCACACAGGTTGGGAATGTACTGCAACAATTGAGTTTAGTAGAAGAAAGTAAATAGCACTGGTCCAACCTTTACGCACTTATGATGCGCATTTGTATCGCAACACTGGCACTTCATGCCCTGGTGGATAAGGCCATAGAGCAGAGAGCCACAGTGGTCGCAGAAGATGGGGGAGGAGTAGCTTTGCACCTGAACCTTTTAAGACTTATTTGGATCGATTTACTGCAGTACTACCTTCCACTTATGCTGTTGTCTGGGATCGTCAGTATCCACCCCTTTGTCTGCTCCTGGACAAGCAAAGTTGACAAATTCGTGGCACCTTTTGTGCACCACCAATGTGCAAACTAGACGAAAAATTAGTTAAGTTGGACTAGCGTCTTGGGGCAACCCCAATAAGAAAGTCCAGAAACAAACCCTACCCTGGCATTGAAATCCTTGCTTATTGAGGCCCCACATAAAGTCTTTGCAGTGGGAGCAAAAGGTGGGTTGTTTGAAGAAGCGGGCGATGAATTTGTGGGCTCTGAATGACAGAAATGGTAGAAACTAGGTAGAAACTAGAACTTACTTGACTTCATGCACATTTTTCTGCCTCAAAGCACCCCGCCTAACGAATGCCTTGCCTTCAATTCTTTGAGCTAAAAGTATTTTGCTGTAAAAAGTTTTGAAAAATAAAAATTAATTTGTTTTGTTTTTGTTGGCAAACTTATGAAGCTTCAGTTTTTGAAAATCCACTTTTATCGGAATTTAAAGGGAACTCAGTACACTCAGTTCGTAAGTGGTGGGGACCATTTTTTAATAATTTCTGTATTGACTGGACTTTTCGAGACTCACTTGCAAAACGCATTTGTTTAAAAAGAAGGCATGTAAAAGTGACATAACTTGATAGGGATTCGATAAAAGGACACTTCGTGATGGACACTTCGCGAACTGTCAATCTACTTTGCAGAGTCTCTAACTTTCTCATGTCCTTGAAATTTTTCTTTATAATTATCCCTTAGTATGTAACAAGACCTGGAGAATCCGAATTTGGCATCAGAATTTACATAATACAGTCGAATATCGATATAATATACCTCCACTATAGTATACCCTCCACTATGATATACCCTTGAAATCGATTTCTTTGGCCGTGAAATAAATACGCTATAGAATATCTCCAGTATAGTATACCCTTCGCTACAATATACCCCTACTCCCGGTCCCGAGGGGGTATATTATAGCGAGATTCGACTGTATGCTTAATTGTTGAGACATGGCTTGGAGTAGGAGTTCTAGTCATAGCTTGAGTAAGCCTCTTATTCTAGGCCATATCTCAACGCACAAGCATCATATGAAGATTCTGATACCACGTTTGGATTTATGAGGTCTTTTTGCGTAGGAGAGGCTAGTGACAAAGGAAAAATGTTTGAAAATGACGCATTTATGTGCATTCCAAAGCAAATTGGACAGATCGTGGTACCACGAACTGTCCTATGTCTCAAATTGAGAGACGGCAGCTCTAACGCTGAGCTACGCGCTAGTTCATGTTTTATGTCAAAATTAGGTATTAAAGCCTAGAATTAATCAAAGCTAATTGAGTCACCGCTCATATTATCGGAATTTCCCTTTTTTTCTGAAATTCCACCCACTTGAAAATTAAGCAGCAGACGGGGAAATACCTGTATGTTATCTACTATCCCTTTGGGTTAGCCTCCTATTCTAGGCCACATCTCAACGTACAAGCATCGCATGCAGATTCTGATACCGCATTTAAATTTCTCAGGTCTTTTTACGTATTCGAGGCTAGTGACTAAGAAAAGATGCTTTGGAAATGAAGGATTTATGTGCCTTTCAACGCGAATTGGACAGTCCGTGGTATCACGAACTGTACATCACAAATTGTCTTCATCACTAACTGTCCTATGTCCCTGGAATTCGAAATTTGAAGAGGGTGGTTGTTTTTGCCCGTAGAATATTTTTTTGCTCACAGATTTTGAATGTCTATAGAATTATTGTTTTTGCCCATAGAATTTTCATTTTGGCACATAAAATTCGCTTTTTGGCGATGGAGTTCTCGTTTTGAACAAGTGAAATCGTGCCTCCTCTCATTGCATCGTTTCAGCCTACATGTTGCAGCACATAAGTAATATCTTTAGTCACAAGTCTACTACGTTATCTTCAGTTTATTTCTCTTCTATTATCCTCAAATATATGTCCCACATTTTATTTCTCCTCAAACAACAAAAGCAACACTTCTACAATTTTCAACACATGCAATTAAAGGTTTATCTTTGAGTAGATCTTCCCCTCTTTCTTTTCATTTCCAATACATCAGCTACGGCATACATCAACTCAGACATTATATGGCTCCCTGCTTCTTCGTGATCAACAATGCATGCTTGCACGGTCCCTTCTTTGCCCCTCATAACATGTGCAAGAATAGAAACCTGGCCAGAGCGGAGATGGACGAATTACATAGAATAGCGACTTCCATTCCTTAAGAATAAGGCTCGAATAAGATTGAGTCCCAGTTCCCAATCCTTAGAGTGCGTGAACATATGTAAAACAATACAAATCTAACAATGAAGAAGTCAATCTTCTATGAACATTAAAAAAAGAGAATACTATGAACAAAAATGAGAAATCTATGACCAAAAAGCGAATTCTATGGGCAGTTAAAATCTATGGGCAAAAAGGGGATTCTATGGGCAAAAAAAATATATTATCCATTTGAAGAAGAAGAAAAGGAAACCGGAGCCTTTGGGCTAAACCACGTCGACAGCACTGAAAGGCCGCTATAATTTGAGTCTTTATACTGCAGGCAAAACAAAAAGTATTTGAAATGGTCCTTGCTCTTCCTAAGATGAGTGAATTGTCCTTTTGAAGTTGCTTTTTAGGCATAAAATTAGGTTTACAATTATTATTATTTTCACTCCTGGAGTAAGAAGACGAGTTAGCAGAAGAAGGAGTCATTGAGGTCACCGACATCCTGGGTGGTTAACACCCAAAATCTTAAAGCTTTCTATTGTGTTTGAAAGATAAAAGGAAATAATAACAAGAAAATGGCTCGCTTTTCTTTGTCTCCGGAATAACATTCCAATATGTAAAAGGATGATGAAAATTGAAACGCAGAAACAACAACAACAAATAATAATAGAATAAAGTTTTCTTTAAGTTGTTATGGGCTGCTGCAGCAAACAATCAGAGAGACAGCCAATTGGCTACATTAAAAACATCAGATAGACAGTCAGGGAAGGGAGAAGAGACAAAAACAAGAAAGGGTGTGATTAGTATGCTATCTTTAAATTCAGAAATCAGCGAAAAAGAGGAGTAACTTTTTATTTCACCTAAAATGGGATTTTACAAGACCTATCTTTGGTTTTAAGAAATTACAATTTATAAGGGGATTGATATGTGAAAAGTTTAACTTCATTATACTAATTGGGCATATTTGAAACCAAGTTAGAAACGGGAACCTTTATTGGACAGATTGGACGCTGTAGCTTATTTTTCCTTAAACCATTCCTTAAATCATGTTGCGCATAGATTCTGGCTATATATGTAGGACTTTGAATTTAAGCTGATATGTCTATGATCAGCAAGAAATCGGTTACCATAGGTCATCTTGACTATTTACAGTTGAGTACGTAAAAGTGTTACCGTATTTGTTCTAATAGCTCACCCCTCTCTATTAACTCACCCCCCTCCCCTCCACTTTGACGTTTTGTATCTCAGAGCAAAAGAACTGATGGTTATAAATATGTCAAATCCATCTAACTATCCCGAGATCATTTCCTTGTGTAAAATAAGTTTGATTTTAAGGTTAAAAAGTATCATTCAAACAATCATGTCCATAAGCAAGATTCCAAGATAATCCCACAATAAACCGAAAATGTGAACATCAACCCACATCTGCTTTTCTTAGCCTCCACTCCAAACAAGTATCTAAAGGGTAGTAGCACTTTGAGACAAGCCTTTTTGTGACCACTGCTCTTCTGCACATACTTGTTCTTGCTACTTTTCCTTCTCGAGTGGTGTTGTCGCAACGACCTTGCCACGTAAACAAATTTAGTAAGTAAATCTAGAAACTGTGGTTTCAGACCTTGCAAAGGCTATGCTGTCTGGTCTTTCGGGAATAGGCAGTGGCACACTAGGGTCTTCAGGAGAGTACACTTCCTCATCTTCTTCCTCGCTCCTTACGATCGTATCATTTCTAGGGGATTTTCTAAGAGAATGAAAGAAGTTGACTCTCTGCGTCCTTCTTTTGTTAACCTCCTCGATGTTGTCATTTTGGGTGGACTTACTACGTTCAATTTTGTGGCCTGAAGGCACTGCCAGTTTGTTGACAAGAATGCCGGGAGGCATGGCTGGGGCGACAGAACTCTCCATTGATTGTGCTACCAATTATGCAGTCTTGATTAAGGAAAAGGAGTGGAGGAGCACAGATTTGGTGATGAAAAAGTGCTGTTTTGCATGAGTTGCTTGCCTTTTCCCACTTCTGTCCGTGCGATCGGATTATAATGTGGTGGTGAAGGGGGGGGGGACTGCTATACATTTGTGTTCATGCTCTCCACTCTAGAAACTGTGATTTCATGGGGACTGAAGGGAGGGGTGATTTGGATGGTGAAGAGAGAAAAAGATCAGAAGGTGGAGGAGGGAGGAAGGAACGCAGAGCAAGTGGTTTAATGCGATCAAGGCATGTGTGCATGAAATAGAAGAGGCAGATGTAGGTGGGAGACGTAAACAAAAGATATGTGAGCATGCAGCAGCGATTCAACGCCTTCGCTTGATGTTATTTTTTTAAGGAAGCAATGAGGTTAAGGGTAGCGGATGAAGAATAGTAGCGGAAAGATGTCTGTGGACTGTCATAATTTTTTCAAACATTGCACGATAACTTTTCTGTTTTTGACGTTTTTCTATAATAATCAAAAACCATTTTTAGGACACATTGTCAGCTGTATTTTGAGTAAAAAACCCCTATTTTATATGGATTTAAAAAAGTTACAAAGTTTTTTTGAAAGTGCTCAGTTTTTCGGCGGAAAAAAGTCTCTGGGCAGTCGTAATTGCGTTGCTCCACTTTAGATATTTAAGAAAATTTTTATTATTTTTTGTTTCCAACCACCTTTATCCCTATTTGTTTTGCAGATGTGCGCCAAACGAAGTGATTTGAGCTGTCGACAAGTGTCTGCATTGTACGGAGTCGGAAGATCGGTGGTCTCAAACATACAGAAGCGTTATCGAGAGACATCGAGAGAATCTTTCAAGAGGTGGCGACTCAAAGAAATCATAGAGCTCTCACTGTCAATGATGACCCCAAGAAGACAAAGACAAACAAAAAAAACGTCTAAAGCTGGGAATTACCACTCAAACAGCCAGGAATAAATTTAAGTATGTGTTATTTTGAAATTAGATGGTTTACTGACCACGGTTTTTAGCCGTGCAAATCTTTGAGAAAAGAATTCGACACAGCCGCTTTGTTCAAACTTTTTGCTAAGGAATGGTCAAAGATTGCTCTTGATAGCGTTATGAAACTTGTTGTATTTATACCGCATCGTTATTGTATTGACGCGAAAGGTCATGCCATAAAGCAGTGATGTTTAATAAAGGTTGAAGCCATTTGTGCTCTTGTTTATTACCACTTTATGACAAGGCTATCCACAAAGTTTCAAAAACGGAGCAATTTCAAGAATTTTTTTAGCTTTTGAAAATTTACGTATGAATAGGATATTTTGTGCTCAAAATTAAAGATGTGCATTTGACTCCAGGGTGGATATCGGGTCAGGGTTTTTGACTCAAAAAACTTCAGGGCTCCAGGTCAGAGATTTCAGAAAAAAGCTAGGGCCCTGTCAATGCACTGGTCAAAATTTTAGGGGTTTCTCTTACTCTCGTTATTTTCGTTTAAATGCTCTAATCACGATATATAAGCACCAACAAAAATTCACTCAAGAATTACTTTTTATTGACATTAACACATGTACATTGGCAAAAGAACAATCAATCAATGAACAATATCAAACATCAACAACATTAATAAGAATAACTGATTAAGGGCAAAGCTTAGTTTAGGAAACTAACCATGTCCGTGTTCTCCGGACTTAACTTGCTTCTCCTGTAATCTTATACACCCCAAGTAACGGAGAAAACTTGCTCCCTCAGGTGGCTTGCGGATAAAGCTGAAAGAAGACAAATTCTAAAAGAAGCTTTCAAAAATTCCTTCGATCTCCTCCAGTATTACTCATGCATATTGGCGTGCGTGAATAGAGCCTTTATGTTTCCATTAGACATCTTGATGGTTTTCTCGCATGCTCCACATTTAGCTTCTGTAGTCGACAATTTGTTGAATTGCCCGATGTCACAGACTGCGCTTATCTGGAAATTAATCGATAAAAACTTGTGATTAAAAATAATAAACATAAACAATATAGATTCACTTTTCACATTTTGGAGCTCTGAATTCAGCCCTAAAATTTCCGAATTTCAGAGCAGGGTTCAGGGTTTTTGAAATCGACCAGGGCAGGTTTCCACTCAGGGTTTTACTCAAAAATCGGACCAGATCAGGTCCCTACCCTGGGCTCATCTGTACTCAAAATTCAGCTGAGAATGAGGACTACAAAGTAGTTTTTGACTGTTATAGAAAAAGATCAAAAACAAAAAAATAATAAGCTAACATAACCCTAAGCAATTTTTGAAATTATTATGACTGTCCACAGGCTTTTTCCGCTGCTGTATTTTAGGTGGTCCATGCGAAATATTATTTGAAAATTGTAACTGAGTACCAGGTCAGGTTATGACTTAAGAAAAATGAGAATAATTATACATAATCAACTCCTAGCTTAGCCTTTTGTGCATAAATACTCAATAAAATAGAAAACAAAAGAGAGAATAGTCGCTCATAAATAAAAAATAATGGAAAAATACACTCCCCAAGTTTCCAACGAGTTTATTAAATTTGCATTTCTAAGCAAAGCCAAATCCTATTAGGAACTCAAGAAGCAACCTAAGCAACTTATTGTTCCTCAATTCCTTTCTGATTGAGTAACCTGAAAATAGAAAGGAAATTACTAGCCTCTCAA
The DNA here is from genome assembly GCA_029339935.1 of Anguina tritici. Lineage (NCBI taxonomy): Eukaryota > Metazoa > Nematoda > Chromadorea > Rhabditida > Anguinidae > Anguina > Anguina tritici. Next base: position 9,678 of record JAKMXJ010047296.1, read on the forward strand.
ATTCAATCAAATAGCCCTCAAAATAAAAATGTTGTTGTGCCTTTAACAACCGCTGATTGTGCATGAACATGGAGCAAGTCTGAATAATTGGTGAAATTATAAAAAGAGAACACTACTCCCCTTCGGAATCCCTAAAACATTAAATGGGAAGTGAGAAGAGAAGTATAGGCAGCCAGCAGAAAATTAGAGTCAAATGAGAAGCTTCTTTTTAGAGGGGAATTGGAGATGAGTTGCTGGGAGCTGCGCTACTCTCACCCTTTGGGGAAGAGGATAGGGCAGTGGAGGGGAACAATAAAGCACAAAAATCCATTTAGCAACTCACTGCTAGGGCTTCTGCTGGCTTCAAAAATCTGAAGAGCACCTTTTAGAGAGGATTTAAATACGGATTGGTCAATTCCTCCAAACCTCTTTTTGTTTTTTAGGTAAAAGACGGCTGTTGGGGACGGACAATAGGAACTCGGTGGCTTAGAGAGGAAGCCTTGCCTGTGGTCCTGCCTAACATTAACTGTGGAATAATTGACAAGACAATAGTCCAAGGATAACTGTAGAATATGCAAGAAACGGGATTTGCAAAAGCTAATTTGGTTCATTTGAAACCCGATTTGTGTCGTGGGCATATAGTTTGGACCGTCGGCATTTGAGTTAGTTTTCTTCATTACAGTCAAACCTCGATATAGTGTCGATATAGACCCAAAAGAATTTACACTGTAGCAAGGTATACACTATCGAGTTTAACTACATCCAGCATTTGGAAATATAATGGTCGAAGAGTTACATTATATCGAGATTTTGGCTTCTGCGGCCAACATTACTCGTTTCAAAGTCGACGATTTAGCTGCTCCACTATCGCCCGCGCCTTTTTTGGAACAAGATGCTATAACAATAAAGAGAAATAAAATTTCTCGCCTTCAACAAATCTTCGCCGGCTGGGACACCGTGACATCTGATCTTCTTGTGCCAGATGAGCTTCCTCCGACCTCTCATGCTTGCTGGTTGTGAGTCTGATGCGCTTAGCTTGGCTGCCGTCATCTATTGCTTCCAGCAGTACCTCCCTTTTGCTTAGAATCCTGCAAACCGTAGGGATGGGCATCTTGAACCGCTCCACCAGCTTCTTCTTGCTACTTTCTTGTGCTTTCGTTATTGTCTGCCAAGGTAATCACCCGTCATTTTATCGGTGTTATGATCAAAGTGCTCATCTATAAAGCGCGTGTATAAGGAGAAAATAACGAAAAATATGCATAATGACCGACCCAAATTCAAATGTCGTCGGTTGAATTAAAGAAGACATGGAAATATTACATTGTAAGACAAATGCGTATATGAACTTTTAGCTAAAAACTTGTAATTTACACTAAATCGAGGTTTTTCCTTTATCGAGACTGGAAAGAATTTACACTGGCTCTGGATAAGACAAGTTGTAGACTCAAGTTACTAAGCTTCCGTGTAGTTTGAACGGACCCGGCTGTGTGAATTTGAGTGAGTTAACCGTGTTCGAGGTTCGACATGTATAAAGAGTTTTTGGTGTGTAGGCTGACCCCTGGTGACGCTTATGGTGTGAGTGAAAGTGAGGCAACTCATTGGGACGTTTGTGGTGCAAGTGGCTGTGTGACTGACCCTGGTGGACTCAAGTGCTCCTGCTCTAGTAGTGATGTCTGCTGCATCTAAGCTGCTGGTGGTGGTTCTTACTACTCTGGCATTGGTGGTGCGCTGATAAAGAATGCAAGACTCAAAGAGAATCAAAAGAATTCGATAATCCAGGTCGGGTGGCAGATTGACATCTGAGGATTGACATTCGAAAGAGTGCACAGTGGTTGTATACTCTCTCTCACCTGAATAAATCTTGTCAACTGTAGCAAGGTATGAAATAATACACTACTCTCTCTTTCGAATGTCAATCTGCCGCCGATACGTGAATTCTCGTAACCCTTGACGATTCTCCGGCCACTGTAGGATATGAAAGAAGTGGAAGAAACTGCAGAAGCAGAAGGTCCTCTGGTGATCCGCAGATCTCTGGACTAAGCCTTGGAAGAACCGAAGAAATCTCTGGATGTGTCAAACAGAGATGTCAACTTGAGGATATCTGTGTAAGAACTCCTGTATTGTTGCATGTTTGTATGACTGTGCCGAGTCACGTCATGCTAGTAGTGGCGCTTGTGTTGCCCATTGGAACAGACCGTCGGCTAATGTTCGCGTGGAAAGGGCGTCAGCGAATGGGGCCGAATGGCGAATATTCTTTACTAATAATTGACAAAAGAATTTTCTAAGGTTAAATTGCTAGCTGAGAAAATAATAAACGTTAAGAAATTAATAAATTTGATGTTGCCAGCAGTTGTGAAGATTTTTTACCACCCATCATAAGGTCAATTGCAAAAAGCAAGAAAACTAGCTAATAATACTTTCTGCTAATCTTTATATGCTTTTAATAAATTCCCTCGCAGAAAAATAACTAAATTATAATTGAACCTTTTACAAGAAACGTTTAATCCCTTTTCTGTTTCTTATTGAGAATGAAGTCAAATTAAAAAAACAGATATTTAGCACTAAAATCGAATGTCGTTTCTCACATTCTAGTTAAAAATATAAAATGGATTAGTACCAAAAGCTGCCGAAAGTTTCCTCAGTGCCAGTGAGGACTCGACCACTGGGTCTTTAGTCGTGGAGTTTAGTGATGAAAAGGAGCCAGTGAATCTATTAGATTGCACCCCCAATGAGGAGGAGCATGGAATACTGCTGCCCTGACTAATTTTCCTTTCTTTCGCTGAGCGCTGAGTATTAACAGGTAGGGTACCGCCAATACTGTTGGAGCGTTGTCTGTTCTCCACGGCTTCTAGACTGTTCTGACTGGTTCTGTGGCTTGATTTAGAAGGGTAGCTGGTAGCATTGAGACCAGGATAATCATCCTCCGACTTCTGGATCACAATGAACCTGGGGATTATTTGTGGCGTTCTCGGCGAAGAGGCCATTGCTATTGCGGCTAATATAATAACCAAAAGTGATAAATAATGACCTTTTGCAGTCTAAAACGATAAATGTCAACGTTAATTTACAAGCAATTCAGCAGAGATATTATTTGTACAAGAGGAGAAGTGAAGGTACTTTTTCTGTTGAGGGCGCCATCCCCAAAGATTTTTAGGGTAGTGTTTTAGCGTCTCCCATGGAATGATTATACGCTAAAAACGGCAAAAATTTGTGTCAAAACACTTTAATAGATAAAAAGTCGATATTTTCACAAAAAAAGATCCTGCGCCCCCTTTGGGAATGGGTAAGAGATGCGCGCAAAGACTTACCTGTGAAATGAATTCGAGCAATACTCTTGACAAATAATGCAGCGGAGATTCTTAATGAGAGTGTCTCAAGACTCTAATGTATTTAGAGACTCTTTGTGCCTTGTTCCAGTGAAAAAAAACAATTTGGGCACCTTGAAATAAGGTGTTTTACTTTGGGGGACAAGACAAAAAGTGAATTGTTGGGCAAAGGATTTTTTTACAAAAAACGACTTTCTATGTAGAAAAGTGTCTTAGAGGGACATACCCGCGACCTTTAACGCATATTTCGCAAGTTTGAATTGGCTGGGACGAGTTTTTCATAAGAAGACAAATACGATTTGAAATCATTTTGATTTTCTATCGAATATTTTTCGAAACGCTTTCTTTTTGGTCTGCTCTCTTTTTTTCGCTAATTTTGTTCTTATTGTTTATGTTCAATTTTGCGATTGAAAATGGTGTCAGACAGAGTCGAGAAAGTGATGGTGCAGGTTAGCTGTTTCGTCTGGTTTCCGCCCAGTTCAGCCAGAATTTTTCGTTTTAGCCGGTATCTTTTGCTACTTGTAAAGTCGATCCCATGTTCAGGTTTGGCTCAACGAAGGTGTCATCTACCGTGTCAAAGGGTACCGCTTCATATATCGGATATATTCCTGTCATTTCAGGTTTTCATGAATACATTGTGGTGGATGAAGCGGAAAAGCAACACATGAAGACACTGAATCTTGTTATTTCAAGGGAACATGGAGGATTAAATTGGGCCAGGGCGGGGGTGGAGTTGTTGCTAATTGTCAAGTCGGCAAGGCTTTGTACTGGGAGATATTGTGATAGAGGAAATTTCTTCGTGTACGCTCCTCTAAACCTATAATAGAAATATAAAGAGATCTAGAGTTTTTCTAAAGTCCGGAGTCGAAAATCTCGAGTCACAGTTGATATCTTAAAAATCGACCTTATAAACTTTTAGCTTTTCCGTGTACAAAAACCCCTCAGCTTTGAGGTTCGTATGTCAGAGTAACGTAAGAATTTTTGGCCCCCTATTGTTCGCAGTTTCTCAGCAACCACAACATCTATCTACTGTTTTAAGTAGAAAAACTATATTATTGAAAATAAGTTAGCGAAACAAAAAGATAGCAGACTAGGGTTGTTGAATTCTCCGGACAAATAAAAATGGGAGAATTCTCCAAAGAATTTTCCGGAGAATTCTAGAGAATTCTCCGAAAAATCGGAGAAATTGGTATGGAATCATAACAACCAATTTTTCCATCCTTTGGTACTTCTATTCAAACAAGACCA
>JAKMXJ010047355.1:0-17754 GCA_029339935.1 Anguina tritici
GTTTTTAGCACATAAGAATTACTTAGAAATGGTTAAAACCTGATTTTGAAAAAAAAAATTCTTGGGGGCGGGGGGGTATTCGCTACTAGGGCCGAAAAATCTATTCTCTCATTAATGATTTTTATGTTATTCTATTGGATTGGCTGATAATTAATGTCGCATTAAAAACAGCGTCAAAGTTTTGTTTATTTGGCATTGTTTTACGATTTCTTTTGTTTCATCATTTTCCCCAGTTCTAATATGCCTGCTCCCGATCATATTAAGCTTTGCTACATTATGCTCAACCACTTCGAGAAGGAATGGACTGCGGCACAGTCATATAGTGATCTCACTGAGACCAAAAAGTGGATCCTGTACAAAAATCCTATGCGCAAAATTTACTGGACCAACAAAGGAGAAACTTCTCCAGGCACTCCCAGAGACAATCATCCCAAGAAAGCTCTTTGGAGTGTGTGGTGGGATCACATTGGAATCATTCATCGGGAGAAGATTGCAAAGGGATGTGGTCGTGACTCACAATATTACTGCTATTGGTGGGATGAAGATGGTGAAGAACATCAATGGCCTATCCCGAATATAAATGGAAAGAAGGTGAAAAATCTGAATAGCGTTGTCTACTTGGCCCAACTCGACCGTCTTCAAGAAGCCATTCGTGTAAAGAGACCCAGAAAGAGGAATCAGATCATTTTCCACCACGACAATGACAGGCCCCGTCTTTAAACAAGGGTCAAAAGTTACTATTTTCTCATAGGCCGTAACTGAGTGCAACAGCTAATCTCTGAATTTAAACAGCAAATTTAAACCATCACATTTATTTTTATGGGAAGGGTCACTTAACAACGTGGTCACTTAGCAACGGAATTCAAGGAGATATTTTTGGCAAGATATTATGGTTATATCCAAGTAGCACCGAAAGTTCAAAAGATCACGCTTACAGCATTAATATCTCCAATTTCATAGGAAATTTCCAAAAAATCTTATTAATCAAGCTTAAAGAAAACCTTACTACACCTAGGCTCGCATATCGCGTGTGTTAACAGAGATTTAGTTTTTGGTAAATGTGCCTTTTTTAAAATGACAAAAGGTGCTTAATTCATTTTATTTTCATTAAAAATTTTAGGAACATTAAAACAGTTAGTAAGTTATACATAATACAGTGTTGGGCACGCCTTGACTTTATCAACCACCACATACACCATCAACCGGTTGACTAGTTTTGGAGATGAACCGCCACCGCCATAAAAATAACCAACTAATGGCCTATCGGGGCTACCAAACGGTTGATTTCGCCGGTTGACTGGCCAAGACTGTATACATATGCATTAAGGAGATTCCAAAGCCTATTTAGAAGAGATCAAAACAAGACTTACTAAGCACACAATCTGACAATAGAAATACTGTAAAAGAAAACAATAAGTAGCACAATAATAAAGTCAAAATACTATTTTACAGATATTCTCTTTATTCTGCTTTTTGGTGATCGGTGTCTAAAAAAGAGTAGTAAAAGAAAGTAAGGTTTCTATTAATGACCAAGTTCAAGGTAAGTTTATTAATACTGTCACAGTAAACTATGTCCCAGTTAACTATTCTACAGTTGACAGTTCTACTAACTGGTGTATCAAAAGTTTGGAGAACTTTTTCAACTAGTTCTTTTCTATAAAACTTGGGGAATAATGAGAAAAACTTGGATTAGAGAGATGCGGGTCCACTGTTGAGTTTTGCAAGTGGACTTTCTTCGAGAAAACTTATGTTTCCATCTCCCAAGTGCTCGGCTTTGTCAATCTATGGGTCGACAACTTACAACTGAAGCTTATGAAGCAGCAATTAGAAATAATGTCTAAACCAACGGTCGTGAATTGCTATTGCTACCTTCTTCGCAGTTCCGCAGACATAGACAAACTCGGCGGTCCAGGCATTATCGTTCAAATCAAAGTGTGGAAAGCGCAAATGCCATTGCGGCCATGCAGTAGACGGTCAATGGGAAGGGACGGGTTTATGGTTGCTGTAACGGATCGGTTGGTTTTGATACTTTTGTTTTCCAATTGTATAAGATGCTTTCAGTGCTCTTCTTCCGGCTATCAAGCAACGGATGATAACAACGGCACAGAGATGGTATCCGGCTATTTGAAAAAAGCTTACGACTGTCTTGATGATCAAAGATTTGTGCATCTGAGTAACGATAGCTTAGCTTTCGTTTATCTCAATTTGATTTGGGTGAGCTATAGCCTGAATTTCAAGGATTTGCAAAGTGGGGCCCACAAGAACAATATTGAAGGTTCTTCGCGGTCGGCAAAGGCTGTTACGATGTCAAGTAAATTTCCGCCAAAGTTAATTTGTTTATTGCGAAACTTTTATGGAAAAGAACTAGTTCAATAAGTGCTGCAAAACTTTTGATACATCAGTTGCAGTCGAGTCTCCATAACCCGACACCCCCTCAAGTTCAACATCCGTTGGGTCTGAAATTTGCCAGATCTTTTTAGTGATTCTACTCCGAAAAATTACAAGGATTGCAATTTTACCAACCATTTTTACATATGCCAATATTTTTGCCATTAACACCCGCAGCCTTTTTGAAAATGACGTGTCGAGTAAAAACTAGGGTTGGCATACCTCCCCACTTAACGTCAGCCACACTTAATTTTAGCCCCGCTTAGCACCCATTCGTACTAGCATGCCAAAAAAATAAAAGATCAAATAATCGGAATTTGAATTGTATTCTTTCTATCCTAACCATTGAAATCAGGGGGCATTGTACTACTCTGCGAGTGAAGCGAGCAATATCCACCCGTACTATTGCACCCATTGCATTGATATGATACTTCATACACACACCAATCGATTCGATATTGAGACCCCCTTGAATAGAAAAACGAGTTCCGAGGCCTATTCTACTGACGCGAAAAAAGCAAAGTGAAAATGAAAAGTGTAGCCCAGTCGCTTAAGCGACAGTTTTTCAATTTTCTAATTTTTCATTTTCACTTTTCAGTTTCGTAAAACAGCGACTAAAAATTTACATGAAAAATTTACACTTTGCATTCTCACTTTACATTTTTAACTTTTTACTTTTCAAAATCTTCGTAGAACAGAAAATACTCCAATTCCGAGTTCTTGAGCCATTACTATCATGGAGTAGGTAGCTTTTTCCGCATTTTGACCTATGATAACTATTATTTCTTATAAACCTTTTTTTAATTTTTAAACTCCTATACATAGATACTAATTTTGAAAGTATGGCAGCCATTTTGTCGAGCTCAGTCTATCAGTGACAGCTTCTATCTATCAGAGCTTTATTTAACCTAATGCGTACCTTTGACCAAAAAAGGTTGTTTGTCTGTCCCATTCTCTTCAGTTTCGCTACTGGTTATATCTTCCCCTTCTTCTACACCTTCCTCTTCCTCGTCTTCTTCATCTTCTTCAGCAGGATAAATTTCGTCTCTGTCCACTGAGAAGTCAGCGGAACACACAGAGTAAGCTATTATCGAGAAGAAGGCCTGAAGTCGCAGCATTTTTGGAAAAGCTTAAGTTAAGCAAAGTCATTTTACCAGAGGTACTCCAAATAAGCACACAGTGAGAATAGGTTGGTGGTAGAACATATCGTATACACTGCAGCAATAGCTGTATTACTATTTGAAATACACAATAAAATTAACTTGGTAGTTATGTCATAAACCATGCGCTTGAGTCTTGTGGACCAAGCCCTGCCTCCTTGCACAAGAACATGTCCGTTGGCCAAGTTTTCAAGAAACATCTAAATTGTTTAGTTTTAGATAAAATAAAAATGATTCAGCGTTATATCGTACATTGATGCTTTTCTCGGTCATTTTTTCAGGTTGATCTTCACTCAAATAGAACTCATAGCTAGTTAGATTGAGCACAACCAGGTCTGCAAAAATAAGTATTTTAAGAAAACCGCTATATGAAAAATCGTCATTTTTCAAGACTATAATTATCTAAGAGATGATTAACTGTGGGATAGTTAACTATGGAATAGTTAACTAGCAACTCAAAAAATTTGAAGTATAGTTAACTATGGAATAGTTAACTGTGAGTTAACTATGGAATAGTTAACTGTAGTTGATACAAAATAGTTAATCAAAACTTTGTGCCTTAGGGACACCACCTTTTTGGTGAATTTTTCACAAAGTATTGTTCAATGATTGAAACAAAAATGTTGATTTTAAAACGAGTGCACTCATCAAAAAACATTCAGGTGAAATATTGAAAGAATTAAATGATAAGTACATACGCAACTCAAAAAATTTGAAGTATAGTGGCAACCTCCCAAAACACAAAATGCCCAAAACACAAAAGGCCCAAAATGTTTTAAAATTTGTATAATAAATATAGTTTACTTGGTACATTTATTTGCCCCATGACTACGTTGTTGGCCAAAGAGTTTTCTTCCAGCACACCAAACTGGAAATTTCTTTTTAGATTGGGGTCTTGGAAACTGAGCATGGCTGCTTTCTTGAAGGTTTGGTAGAATCTGCATGGCTTTATTGTGGTTTCATTTTTTGATAGTTATACTGATGCTTACTTTCCTGAATCACTGCTTTTGTTCATGACCCCAATAAGTTCTTCAGGCTCCACTAACAAGAGAACTAGTTTCTTGTTCGAAGACTTAGCCATGTTGTATATGTTGGCTGAAGACACTCTGGGTAGTAGTGGCCAACTATAAATTTATAACAAAAGCTTGAAAAAAGAAATAGTAGGCTACCGTTCTGCTTTTATCCATTCAGACACAGATTGGTCTAAATTTTTTTGCTATACACTTGCTAAAAAATTTAGACTATTATATTATTATTACTAATTTATATTATTACTATTTTATAAATAAGTATAATAATTAAATAAATTAATTAATCATAAACTGTGAAATAGATTGAAACATCTAAAAGATAGTTATTTTAATATTTTCAACTCTTCTCGACAAAGAAAACAAAGAGAGTTATTCCGATGACGATGAGCACTCCTATCCAAGATGTGCACAAGGCCATCCAGGACGGCTTTGTGTCTATTTGAAAAAGCTAATTCGGCATTATAATAACTGCATATTCTCATTTGTTTTATGCGCCGTTTCTAGTTATGAATAAGGCAGTCCTTCAAAACAAACCTTATGTTGTTTTTATCTAAGAAGAGTAAAAAAATCATCTGGGTGGGGTAAAGGTTAATTGAGTGCTGGGGGTAAAGGTAAAGTGCTCCCACTCTCCACATCAAAATTATGATATTTAAGCCTTACAAACCTAATTATTATTCAAGCAAAAATAAAAAGAAAGTTGTGTGTCTTCAAAGCAAAATTTAGGAGAAAATTAAATGTACTCCCCCATTCAAATTAAGTGTACACCCCAGGTCTCAGCGAGCATAAGACACTCGCTATCAGCCTAGCTATAAACTTCTTCGCCTTAATCACAGCTTTGTAGCTTTCAAAACAGACGACGAAGAAGATATCCCAAGATGTTTTCCCATTGATATTCGTAAGGTTTTCTTTGCGATAATTTAGCCAAAAATTAAAATTTTTTAGACATTACTAATATCATAGTGACTTGTACAGCGTACTGATTTGTAGTCAATATACAAACCTTTAGAAGGGTCGTAAAAATATGTGTTCCTATCCTTAACCACAATCAACTTGGGATGCACATTGTTGGCTTCAGGAGCTATTGGCACTAGAGAAGGGGATGAGCGGTAGAAGCGTACCTGAACAAACATTATTTTTTGGCGTTCGTGCTAGATTTTGTACATAAATATACTTCTGTAAACAATTCCTCAGAAACAGCCTTGTATTCATTGAGTAAATACTGCTCACTAGCCTTTTCCTCTTCTGTATCCAAATACACAAAGAAGGGCTCTTTATCGCTGCTCTTTTTTAGCTAAATTGACAGATTTTTTCATTAACAAAAACAGGCAATAAATAAACCTCATAGAATGTTTTGCTACTTTCGAAGTTATTGATAACTGGGCCTGAATGAATCTTATATAAAAATATTTGACGCTTCTGTACTGTACCCCAAATCAAAAATTTTTTTTAAAGTGTCTTTTAACATTTTCTCAGCAATTTTTATACGCTAAAACGATAAAAGAGGTGTTTTAAGACGCTTTCTAACACAAGAAGTCGATTTTTTGGAAAAATTTTGGCCAAAAATTGACTATTTGCCTTAGTCCCCCGAGGTAAACACAATATTTAGAGGTACTTAACCATGTTTTCTTCACTGGAACAAGGCAAAAAGAGCCTCTGATGTAATATTTCTCAAGACTATTGCTCGGATTAGTCTCTAATGTAAGTCTGTGCGAGCATCTCTAACCCTTCAATCCTCCTGCGATCCCGAAGGGGGTGCAATATACAAAACTATGGTCATACGCCTTCTTTTTAAGACCCTTTGGTAGCCCACAGACTTGGTATGCCTTGGGGATCAAGGCAACAAGTTAATATTTGGCAAAAAAGATTTTCAAAGACATCGACTTTTTGTGTCGGAAAGTGTCTCAAACACCCTTTTATCACTTTTAGTGTATAAGAATTGTTTAGGAGATGTTAAAAAATACTTTTGAAAAAGACTCATTGGGGGGGAGGTGGTGTATACTACAGTAGCGCCAAATATTCGTTTGAATTTAGCTCTAAAATGAATTACCAGCACTTTTCTCTGCAAACTGCATCATAATTTCCTTCTTGCGCTCACCTTCAAATGGTATTTGCACACCATTTCGAAAGCTAAAATTATCGCTTTTTAAAAATGGATAACAGGTATTCAGAAAAGGCTCACAATATGATTGTGGGATATCCATGTACTTTCAGCTCACTACCGACTGATGGGAACCTGGTGCAGTCCACCTTGGCCACATGGATATTCGGATTTCTGTCCGCCAATGCATGCCCTAAGTGCTCCCAGGTGGGAGCAAGTCGTTTGCAGTGGCCACACCAGGGAGCGTAGAACTGTAATAGGAAGAATTAAATAATGAACGATAATGATAAAATAATTCCACAGTTAATCTCTGAGAGTTAGCTGTAGAATAGTCAACTATAAATATATATAGTACAGTAGCACTATAGTTAACTGTAGAATAGTTAACTGTGGAATAGTTAACTATAAAACAGTTTATTAATTAATTCAACTTCATTGAACTTCGCAATCTATATAAAACTCTTACTTTTACGAACCAGAAGCCCTGGTTCTTCACCTCCAAAAACTTGTCATTCAGTTCCAACACAGCTGTCGGGATTTTAGAGCCAGCATCTAATTTGTCCAAGACAGTCAATAAAGTACAGAATGCTAATAGCCTCATCCTTAGTTAAACTTAATAACTAAGTAAAATAACATAGGTAATGGAATGGTCTAAAAGATAATTTTTACCACTAAATAGTTGACAAGACAATAGAGTATGATTAACTGTACAATATATAAGCGTAGACAATTGTCTAAGCTTAACTAAGGAAGAGTTTAACCGCAGAATAATTGAAAACACAATTGCCTAAGGTTAACTGTGGAATAGCTAACAAAAATTACACAATCATCAACATAGTTGATGATTGTAAAGAATTCTAGGACCTGAACACTCATTTATGTGAATGCCCTTTCCCAGTGGTCGGGTTAAGAGTAAAGAGAAGCAACAGGCACACCATTATGGTTTCCGAGTCAAGTTATGATTTCATGCTAAAAAGAACCGAACGGCTGTTTTTATCTCATATATATAAGTTTTAGACTTTTTTGTCGATTTTAAAAGGGGTCACAAGAATTGCGTCAACAAAATACTTATTTGCCCTTTTGATTTAAAACAAACACTTCTGATGAACAAACTAAATCTTCGGGTTAATTGTTATAAGAAATGTTTGATTGTGAGAAATTGGCTAGGAAATTTCGTTGAATATATTTCTGGTAACCTGTAATAACACTTATGTCTGCATATCTCAGGGGACTGCTCTGCAAAATTGTGTTATTGTATTTTCGAAAACTTTTAATGTTGCATCTAAAAAATATAAAATACTGAAACGATGTCGATCGCAACCATCAATTGTCCGGAACTGTAGCTCTAAATTAGTTAATTATTGATAGTATGCATTGTGTTTTTGGTTACCAGAGCTACAATTGTTCCTAGGTAATCTATTTTGAAATTTTTTTATCTAAATTTTGAAATTTATGAAGCAATCTGAACTTGTTTTACTGCATCTCTTTATCTTTTTTCATCTCTATGTTTTAAACCAACTTGTTCGCCTTCTGCCAACCACCTGAACAAACTTAACCTTGCAGCACTTCCATCAACCTATCCATCATTTTATACACACCCACAATCCACAGTTCACACACGACAGCAAGAACAAACATTTAGATTAACCATTCCCAAAGATAACAATGAGAACATAGTGGGCGACCGCCCCTTAATAGTCTCTTTTTCGGCGTCTCTTTTTGAAAATTTAAATTTGTGGGTCGCCTGCACACCCAAGGCGAATGTGCCCAGGCACTGCTGCCAATGTCTGACTCTTTTGTGGTGGGGTTGACCACTTTCTTTTTGTACAGAGACAAGTCATCTACTGTGGCTGCTGGCATGGAGGAAGAACGAGGGGAGGTGAGGGCTCTCAAAGAGCACTGTTCTTCTACTATTGTGTCGGCGGCTTGGCTTTGCTTTTTGAATGCTCCTTTGATGTGGCAATTTTAAGGCGAAAAATCAATAGGAATATTGTGCTTCTTGCAGGTTGAAGTTTTTGAATAAGTTCACTGTCGGAGGCTAGCTTCCCTGAGTTGATGTTTGTTTAAAGGAAAACATGAAAGGAGTATTGATTTTCCTATTTTTGTTCGTTCCTATAAAAAATTTATTGTATTTTAATTTGATCATTTTAGACCTGATTTGTTTGAAATTTTTTATTATACATTTTTTAATGTTATGGGGTTGGTTATAGATAACCTTTCTCTAATAAGTGTACAAGAAATAAAAATTTATACAGTAAACTATTCTACAGTTAGCTAGTCTAAGGATAAGACTCTAAATGTGTTCGCGCTTATCTTGATCTATTTATCTTAATTAAAGTCACCTCAGAAGAGCAAGATAAAAAATTTTGAGTTTTTGCCTTGCTCTTTAATGGGTTTAAAAAATTCCGAAAAATGGAGAAAGTACCCTTTGCTGTGCAGCTATCGAAAAAGCTTGTCAATTTCTGTTGCCTTTTTCTATTGAGGATATTGTTGAATTAAAAAGTCTTGCAAAAAGCGTAAATTTTTTTTTCGACAATTTTTGAAAACCATAGAAGAGGAGGACATGGAGAGTAACTACTTTGCAGTTAACCATTCTAAAGGCAATATGGTGATAGATAATTTTCTACTGTGAATTAACTCATAGTCGAATCTGCTCACAGTAATTTTTTCAAATCTAATATTTTCCCAAAACGATTTTCCTATAATTAAGTTGACAATCTTTTCACACAAAACAAAAAATACTTGATTACAATATATTTAACATATTGTTTTACGTTATTTTCGTCCTATGCCCTTGCAATCTCTGTTTTTATGATCATAACTTGTCAAGCAACACATAATCTTGCAACATGACACGTATAATAACCTTCCCACATCATCTGCTGATAGCATTCTTGCTTTATATCAAGCCAAAACACCTTAGGTGCACACATACAGCAAAAAGAGTTTGATGAATGGGGGAGGAGCAAGATAACAATAAGAGAAGACACTCTGCTGCCTAGGATTTTTGAAAAGAAGAAAAGGACGCCTCCAATAATTAAAGCATCTCCTCCTAACTGTCTCTGCCTCACCCTTTGTGTCTGCAGAAGGCAGACAGAAGGAGAAAAGCTCTCCTCCTCTTTTCTGGTATTTTTTGGGAGGAAGAAGAGGGTGGCGGTCTTCATCAAAATAATATCACCGCCATTTAATTTCTCGCCCTCCCGTTACAACACTCCCCGCCGTCAACCAGCCATTTCTCATAGTTTTTTGTTTTAAAATTTTCTAGCTGTTGAAGCAAAGCAATTGATTGCAATAAATTTTGATAATAAAAAACCACTATGTGATGAGAACTCCTCTATTTGTTGGCTATTTTGGTGTAGGTAGTGGAGATTCTGACTGACCCAAGCCCTGCTGGTTTAATGATTGTTGCCCCACCGCTATTTTATCACTTATTGATTGGGTGGCTGTTTCTCCCAGGCTGATGAGGATTGCTATTTTTGTGCATCCCATTTTTAATTGATTGAGAAAGCGACAAAGCTGCTCAACAAACTAACTATTAAGATCATTTTTGAATACTGTATGATTGGGATTAGCGGCGCTTCTTTGATAAAAAAATGTGCTTTTTGCAAAAATATGGTTCACTATGAGTGGTCAACTGTATAATTTATTAACTGTGAAATTAGTTGGCTACGGTAACAACTGTAGAATGCATAATTGTAAGGTGGTTAACTGTGTAAAGGTTAAGGTAAATAGTCAATTGTGTAATAGTTAACTATAGCACAGTTAGCTATGGAAGAGTTGACTGTAGAAGAGTAACAATTGTAGAATTATTAACTGTAGAACAGCCAACTGGATATGAGTTAAGTGGAGAATAGGCAACTCTAAGGTGGTTAACTATAAAATAATCATCTGTGAGGCAGTCAACTGTAAAATAGGCAAAATCAACTGCAAAGTAATAACATTAGAATATTGGACGATGAAAGGGTAAACAGTTTTGTTTTATCGTCTACCTATTATATAAACATACTTTACATTGACCGTGATTTTTGATTAATTTTTAGTCTTTGATTCGAAATAAATCTACTTACTTTAGATTCCTAATTTGCCTTGTATTTCTATTCACTTGCTCATGTGCTCTTCCTCAACCTAGTAGCCTTTCCTACAAAACAAACGTTCAAATGTCGGAATCGTCACGGCCCACTCCATCATCCATGAACTGCAATATAGTAGACGACGATGAAGCTGCTGATGAAGTTAGTTAAAAAACTTAAATGAATAAAAATAGTATCACATGTTGCAGGTAAAAGTGTTTCGGACCAACGATGCCGACGAGACCGACATCGCTTCATCATCAGCCGAGTTGACTGCTGATAAGAAGGATTTGGCTTTGGAAGCAGAAATTGAGTCTTCGCAGACAGAGCCTATGGGTAATCTTTGCTTCTTAAATGTTAGTGTCATCATTTTGTGTATTGGTTATTTTCAGGCCAACGGATGATCACGCCTTTGCAGTCTGCCTTCAATTGCCCGTCTCCTAGCTACAACTTCCTTGTTCCTCTTTTTATGGTAAGATAAACCGTTAAGTTTGGGCACACTGACTGTCCTGTATAGTTAACAGCAGAATACTTTCTTATGTGTATGGATTGGCCGGAGTTGGTTATACAAGCACTCCTCTAAACACTATTTTAACTACTTATTTGTGTGTCTTAACTGCTAAAACGTATCGGAGACGTGCATTAGGCGACGGTCGACCATTCTCAAAATCTTTTTACTTAAAATTGATTTTTTAATCTTGAAATTTTGACAATATACAGGGTGGGGCAATTTTTTCTAGCCATCTAATTTTGGCTATAAGTTTTTGAATTAGTGGTATGTCGACGATATATTTTTTATTGGAAAGCTGACGCTCTAGGTAATCGACACCAAACTTGTTTGTTTGGATTCTTGTTATTGCTGCCAAAAAATGTGATTGATTCCATAGTCGATTTCTTTTTCTTTTAGCCGTGGTCTACTCTTCTCAAGAAAAAGCAAGAAACAAGGTTTGTTTGTGGGTTGCTTTGTTTGTCATTGTCATTTTTTCCCTTAGTGAGTACGAACAGAAGAAAAGGTGGCAGAGATGTTCGACCTCTTCAAAGCAATTCCTCGTTTAGGCGTTACCCACATGACTTGACGCCGTACGACTTCTTTCTTTAGGGATGGATCAAGAGCCAGGGCTAGATTATACCGATTACCAGCTCCGACAGAGGACTGAGTGCGCCTTCTCAAGTCTTTCTCAAGAAATACTCAAAGGAGCCATTGGAGCATACCAAAGCCGCCTGGAATACTCTGGAAGTAAATGGAAAATTTCTTGAACAGGAATATGGATGAAAATCGTTGTTAACTTGTTTGTTGTCATTGGATGGTGTTTAACAAAAAAATTTCTTGCAAGTTTAGTGTCATTCGATTACCTATAGTGTCAACTTTCGAATAAAAATGATTTCGCCGACATAACACGAATTGAAAAACTTATAGTCAAAATTAGATCGCTAGAAAAATTGAGCCATTCTGTATGTTCTCCGACTCAATGAGACAATTAATAAGCCAAGAACGAATAATTGGCAAAAACCACGTTTGGAGGGCTTACTATGACCAACTTCAGCCTGTGGGTGGCCTAACGTGAAATCCATGTGGTTAAGAAACTGACTTTCTACTCTGAACACCCAATTTTGTTCACCTTAAGCACCTTAAGAATTGCCAAAAATGGCATTTCTAGACCAAAGATAGTGGAAACCGGACATTGCTGAATAATAACCGACAATGACGCATCATAAGGAAATTAAAATAGACTGCTTTTTTCAAAAAAAACTTCAAATCTAATATTTATGACTCTAAACTCAAATCTAAAAATATTTCAGAGTCATTAATATCAGATATGATGATATTACAAAAAACAAGTACTTTTATTTTTTTAAACAAATAAAAATTATATAAATTAATCGGCAATGTCCTGTTGCCGAGATGTTCATGTTGGTTGCAGATTCTACTCACCACTAGGACCACCTATTTTTTAGTATTATTAATTTTTAGCACATTTTCTCTACTTAAAAAGATCTTGGGAAAGGTTATTAGGAATTAGAGGAAATGGCTGAACAAAAGATACTTTTCTAAGCCATTTAAAAAAGACTGAAAAAGACCCAAAAGAGTGGTTTAACTAGTCTAAAAAGGCCTATTCATGTGGTCCACTTGAGTTTTCAGGGAGTGACTTCTCAGTATCATCACCATACTGTCTCACCCAAGCCCCTTAAATAATTGCCACTAAATTTTATACAATTTTCAGTCATCGCCTTCCCCCCTCTCTCCCATGCAGTCCTACGCCAATGCAGTAGCAGCTGGGTTAGCAGCTTCTGCTTACGCCAACAATCCCTTGCTAAGAATGCAAATGTCGCCTAGCTACACTTTGGCCCAAATGCATCTTGCCGCAGCAGTTAACCTAGCTCGGCATTCCCCGACCTACATGCACCACAACCTTTTCAATGCTGGTGCTTCAAGTGCCTTTCCAGGGATGAGCATGGGTACTCCTCAGCAAGCCCCCAACTTCAACCCCTCTCCCTCCAGGTCCAACCAGCCACCTAGCCACATCAATTCTCCCCTCACCTCAGTGGCCAATGGGATCAATGGCTTGGGTTTGGGCTCAGATACCAAGAACATCACGCCCCAGCAAAGGGCGGCCCACTACGGTGCTCACAGCCTAAACAGGAATCCTCACGGCCAGTCCACCTCTTCTTCGTCTGCTAACCATTCAAACCTGATGAAGACCCCTAAGAGGGATAAACCAATGAAGAGTCAGTCGGAGAAAAAAGAAAAGAACCATATTAAAAAGCCCTGCAATGCATTTATGTGGTTCATGAAGATCAACAGGGCACAATTGTTGGAACAGGAGGGTGGCCAACAGAAACAGAGTGCTATGCTGAACCAGCAGTTGGGCAAGATCTGGCAAGGTGGGTAGGAAGAACGACCTGCTTGAAATAAATTTATAGTATTTACTTGTCCGTTTTTAGGAATGGCTAAAAAGGACCAACAGAAGTACTATGACATGGCGACACAGGAACGGGAGGACCATCTACGAAAATACCCAACGTGGACAGCCAGAGAAAACTACGCTATCCATAAAAAGAAGAAAAAGAAGCGGGAGAAGTCTATGGGTAAGTGCTTCTTACTTAAAATACCTGCGAAATAAGACTAGAAAAGTTTTTAAAAACAGTCGACTCTCTGAATAACGTACCTCATTGGGACCGACCCAAGGAGTATGTTATTAAGAGAGTAATGTACGTTATTGAGATCGTTACCTACTAAATAAAAAGCTTGATATAGGTTATTCTGAGAGTGGTGACGGGCGACAGCTCTGGCTCATCGATCACCATCATTTCGATGTGGCTAAAAGAAAAATTTATCGGAAGTAAAAAAATCAAAAGACTGCTCCCCACTTCCAGTTCATCTGCTACTTTGTTGAGACTTTCGCCGCAATTTCAGCCACAGCGAGTGTGTACCCCATCGGTTACGAGCTGTTCATCGGCAGAAAAATAGTCGCTAAGGGGTATGTTAATCGTGGGGTACGTTATTGAGAGAGTAGACTGTATTATACGGGTTTTTGTAAGGATCCAGACAATAATTGTAAAATGGCTAGCTATCGAAAAGCTGAGCTTAGCGTACTTTACTGCAAAGTGGTTTTTTGTGGCTAATAATCATATGGAAAACTATTAAGAGTGAAATTATTATGTTGTGAATTGGCTTATTGTAAAACTAGGCCACTTTTTTGATTTCCTGATTATTACTGATTTCCACTTTTTTTCTTAACACAATAAATTTACTTGAAAAATCAGGAAATCACTAAAATAAGAGCAGCAATCACTTACTTACTCATTCAGCCAGTCCCCAAACATCATCACTAAATAAACATTCTTTCCACAAACAGTTACATCTTTTCCTTTATTATTACAAAAGCTATCAAAGCAATCAACAATTTTTATCCACTTCTCCTTAATATCCATCCGCTTCCCTGTTTACTTTAATCTACTACTCAATCCCTCAAAAATTACTGGTTCTGAAGAGAAAAAATAAATAAAAGCAACAAGTTGAAATTTTCAGAGAACAATGATCAGAAAAAATGCAGAGCCAGATTTGGCATTGACAACCAGGCACAGTGGTGTAAGCACTGCAAACGCAAAAAGAGATGTTTGAATGTGCGGGAGAACGACTCTCCAATGGCAATGGTTTCCTCAACCACAAATACACCTCAGCAGATGATGCCCTCGTCTGCAGCCAGTTCCCAGCACAGTGCCCACAGTCCTATGTCTTCTACGAGCGGCATTATGAGTGTGGGTAAAAGGTCGGAGTCGAACTCCTCGTCCAGCTATGACCCTAATACTCCTCCTCCTTCACAGGTTAGTTAGTCCAAAAACACAGATAACTGTTGCATTAAACTGTAACTTAAAACATATCTTACAAAAAAAATAAAAAAGCATGACTATGTAATAGTTAACCTTACTTAAATGTGGATTCCATTTGGCGAGAGGGGCGAGAGATGCCATTCCTCAGACAAAACTTTAAACAAATCACCAGCTTTTTTTCTAAAGCTGTGCGTTCGAGTTTTCTTGTCCAACTCTTCCCAAAAATACTCGATCGAATCCAAGTCAGGAGATTTCGATAATCATTGGAGAACGTCCAATTTTTTATCGGAGAGCAACTTCTTGATCAGGAGGCGTGCTTCGGGTCGTTGTCGTGCTGGAAAATGCAGTCTTCGGCAAGACAGGTGCGGGAGTCTGGCAGCATATTCCTTTCCAATATGCTCTTTTAATCTACAACCTTCATAATCCCTTCAATTCGAGTGAGCAGGCCGACACGATCACGTGAAAAGGAGCCTTAAACCACATAAAAAGAATTTCCAAAGAGTCTAATTCTCACTCCAAACCATAACCGATCCTCCACCATGCTTTAACTGATGGAACTTCATACTTTGTTTCTTTGGCCACGAGGACGTCTCACGTATCGAATATCATCCGAAGAGAATAGATTAACCTTGCTTTCGTCACTTCGTAGCACTCTTCCCCAATAGGAACGGAGCATTCTACATGGATGCGGACAAATTCGAGATGAGCCTCGACTTTTTTCTTCCAAATCCACGGCTTCTTGGACGGCTGGTGAGCTGGAAGGCTTGCGTGTCTAGAAGCAATGATAAAAAAAGAATTTCTAATAAAAATAAACTCTTACTTGAGAATATTTCGAGCCGTGCGGGTTGTAATTCCAAGTCGAAGGCCCTCATTTGCATACTTGATCACATCGGCAGCAGTCTTCATTGGATCATCTTTGACTTTTTTAGCAAGCACTCGGTCATTTCTTGAGGTCGATTTGCGCGGGCACCACTCCTAGAAGGATACTCTGTCGATTTCCACAGTTAACTATTCCACTTCTATTCCAGTTAAATGATCTGCTGTTAACTCATATACGGTTGAATCACGTATAATTTAATCACATACAGTCGAGTGTAATAAAAATAACCATGTTGATTACCATAATCATATTAGAGTCATATTTTTATTTTATTGTTTGTATTTAATGAACCGTATTACAGCCTAATACCAATAGTCAAATTGGTGGAAATGCCCAGATGAGTAGTTTCATGAAAGCCAGGGAGAAAAGCATAGGTAAGATTGAGCCGCAGGACATTATCAGTGAAATGGAATCCAAACCACCAATAAGTCATTTGGGAGCACCAAATGGGATGCCACCTACTTCTGGTTTCATGACTCCCTTCAACTTTGGAAACTTCAGCTACCCCAACCTGATGATGCCCTCATCCACCAGTGACAACCGATTTTTGAGTGGCAATGGCAATAACAATTATTGAACTTGTTTTATAGAAATACTTGTCTTTAGATGCATGAGTTGCTTTACTAATGAAAAGCTTTTAATGAGTTTTTAAGGGCACTTTATTGATTTTCAAAATATTTTACTAAAAAACACAAAATTTCGTGGCTGTTTTACACAAATGTCACATTTTTTATGCTATTCAAGTATTGATTTTTTGATACGTATCCAATGAGACTATACAAAATTACCTGTGATCAAGTTAGCCATCATTAGTTAATTGATAACTGCCCTGTAGTTAACTGTAGTCTAGTTAGCTGTCACACCATACTGAAAACCGACACAAAAATAAAAAAGTTCAAAGCTTTGTCCACACACGCGATAATCCGACATCTTAAATGCTCTAAAGCAACTTCGTCTTTTCAAAAGCGACTGCCCAAACTAGGGTTTTGTCCAAGCCTCAGTCCAGCCATCATCACTACTGATCACTATGTGTTTTATGCTTGCACAATCGATGTATGTACTGTTTCTTTGTATGCATTTAATGTCCTCACACAGGGTTGTTATTATTGATTTGCCATTGTAATTTACTAATTGTACTACTATTGCTACTACCGTCCTTTTACATTTCCTTTTTTGTAAACCAGAAATCCTTTTTATTATTGGTTTCAGTCTACAACTTGTCTACAACTGCCACACTTTAATTTAAATGGTCTTGGAAATAAATTAATGACTTTAAAGAATAGACTTATGCGAACAGCAACAGATATTTGTATACGCAACACAGAAAAAGGAAAAGGATTAATATTAAAATGTGTCACAAAATTGTCCAAATTTGAAAATGTTGTCTTTATTCTCATAGATTCTCTTTGACACCCTGGTAATTTTTAAATAAAGATAAGTTAAGATAGTTAAATGTGAAAAAGTTAACTGATTCCATAACAGAAAACTACAATAAAGGTGCTGCAAAAACACACTTTACTAACATTGAACTGTTTAATGGTTAACTGAAATAACTGGTGGACAAAAAGTCTTGCATGGACTTTTGAGACAATATTTTTTATAAAAGTATTTCAATAGAAATATTTTTTGAATAGGTTTTTAGTCCTTTTTATCCCCTTTCGAGTGGCATGTAGGACTTATCTGGGTTATTTTAGAATGGTCAGCATTTGGCTCCAAGTACTTGGAAGGTCATTTTGAGAAGTTGACAACCATTTTCATCATTTTAACTGGTCAAAACTTCGGTTTAGTGTTGAGC
>JAKMXJ010047369.1:0-10497 GCA_029339935.1 Anguina tritici
TCGCGAAACTTCATTTTTCTTAAATTACAATAATTTCAAAAGATATAAATACATGTTTTATCCATTAAAAATGATTTAACACTGTGAAAAATAGAATTCTAAAATGTTCGCCGGATAAAGGATAAATACCAAGAAATCTGCTAAATTTGTCATTCCTGGTCAGGTCATGCAAACTTTACAGGGAATCGAAATAAAAAAGACGTCAAAAAGTTGGGAAGGAACTCTTTCACACTCTAAACTAAGCGATAGTTTAGCCCCCCACTAACAATGTCATTTATAATATAAAATAGAATTACGCCGCCTTTCAAAAACAACTTATACTATCAAAATCCAGCCATATTTATTGGAAATTAGGTAAATTCATCTGAGGTGAATTCATCTACATTTCTGTAAGATCGGTACTTACTGGTAAAAGACAATTTTTCTCTGGCATGCACATTATAATTTTTTCATACTTTTTTCTGGGATACTCATCCCATCCTCTTCCGTGTGGATGTTTACCAGGAATGTCCGAAAATTTGGATATATAGCCAAACGTGCCAACAAACCATTCTTTCCTACCAAAAATGATGTTGAGAAAAAGGTTTGAAGGTACCAAACCGCAGATTTCTGCGACTAAAATCTATCAACATGGAGTACTCATCCATCTCCCATCTGTATTTCTATCTGGACCATCCAAAATACCGCTAAAGGCTCCATTAGGGTACCAAGAGTACCTCGGGAAGGTATCCAGATGGGCCAACTGGATTTTCGGGGATTAAATATCGACGCCAGCAAACCATGCTATCCTACCTAAAATTATGTGATAAAAACGGGTTGAAACTTCTCAGTCTAAACACCTCAACCTGGGGTGAGCACCCTTTCAGATGATGTGGGAAGAACGGTTCGAAGAGACCAAAACATCCGAGACCGAAACACTCATAGCAAGGGTACCCATCACTGCTTCAGGTGGATGTCCACCTGGAGTACCCGATTTTTCGGGTTTTAGCAAAATGGGTCATCAAACCATGCGATCATATGACATTTGCGCCCCACGACATTTGCGTCCCAAAAATTATACATATTACATTATATGACCAAATGTATGATCCTTGAGCCGCTTAATTTTGACCTCTAGATATTTTATTTTTCTTCGACCTGACTTAGCTGCAAATCCAGAAAAAAGTATGTATTCTACCAGCAAGTTCCAATCTCATGGAAACGCAGATGAATTCACCTGCACATGAATTCATCTGCGGTGAATTCACCGTGGCCCTATTTATTGCTTTAAAGTCTTTAGTACACATGGGTCTTGGCACAAAAGATATTTGAACATATATTTTTAGCCAACCCAAAATTGAAAGTGGCTAAAGAGATATGTTCAGACCCATTTTGTGCTAAAACCAACATTCGACAATTTCAAATCAAACCGTGACCATGCCCCTTTTTAAGGACTTTACCTATTCCTATGTCAGTAGTTTAACCCCAATTGAAGAGATTTCCCCGTTTATCGATCATTTTTATGCAAAATTCTGATATGATCTAGAGAGAAAATTGATAAATGAGTAATATTTTGAAGTGGCGGGGAAGGTTCTCCGAGATAAAAAGAGGCAGGGTCCTTTAAATACGTAAAAGAAGAGTTTGGGCAAGATTTTAAAAATAAAGTGAAACATTTGAGAAAGCAGATATGTAATTTGATTATAGTTATAACACAGGTAAGATTCCCAGGTGAAGCTAGGAACCTGTTTCGTGGTTCACCAAAAGTTGTGGGAGGTGCTACTATTGGTGGCCCACAATCCGCTGCTTACAGTTAATCTATTCAAAAGTGTTTTATTGAAAAAGACAGTAGTCTCATTGTTTGCTGGATTTCATTGAAGGTAGAGCAGGACTTGCATTTTTTGCAGAACTGGAAGTTTATTTTTTGTTAGAATAACAGCAAATATTAATTTTTGAAGTGATATTTGAGTGTGATTTTTGAAGGTATTTAATAGAGACAAAGTTTTGTATGATCCAGTTGTTTCATTTCCGGAAAAAGGCGCAATTTTAACTGCAAAAGTTGTGGATGTTTCTGAACCAAAATAGATTAGAGTGGTCTATATTAAAATTATGACGTATGGGCTTTTTTCTTCTGTGATCTTTTTAAATTCGCATGAAAAAATAGTTTTTTTAACAATTGCAAGGCTTAAATTGAAATAAGAAGCAACCCCAAACAGTTTCTATTTTACTTCCTGGTCGCAAAGAGAGGCTTCCACCTTCTATGAATAAAATCCAGCAAAACAATAAAGTGGAAAGTATGGAAATCCTTCCAAAAAGTCTCATCAGCTTTTTCACACCTAACCTCGAGTCAAAAGATGGCAAAATATGATCTCTGACACTTTGTTGCATGCCAGCTAGACTGCTCCAACCAAGAGCACTACCGCCGCCGCCGCCGCCGCCAGTAAACAAAGAGGGAAGGAAAGCGATCAAAAATGAATGATCCCAATACCAGCTCTGCATTCTGTAGTTTGTAGAGAAAAAGGAAGCCTTTTGTGGAAGGAAGGGGAAAATAGTATTGTTTTTGCTGTTGTTCCAAGGCCAGACATTGCATTTCGTGGTCGGTCTTGTTGGTTGGCCAACCAGCCAGCCAAGTGTTTTCAATCAATGGGGGGTTGATACTAGTTGGCGACACACACCCAAAAATTAAAAATTACGAGTCTTTTTGATTAGGCATGGCAAACCTGCTGCTAACCCAGATAAATGCAGCAATTAAGCCTGCCCACACCTACTATTGCTGCTAAACAGCTTGCTGCTCCTGTAAATGGACCTGAATAGGCGGTGGAGGTGGAGAATGTACAACAAAATTGATGCTCAATGATTATTGTCTACAATAGGTATTATCTATTCCATATATTTTGGTGTTAACAAACAATTTACCCAACCTTCAATAAATATACAGTCGAGTCTCGCTATAGCGGCATTCTCGATATGACGGCATTTCGAAGACGATTTGGTCCCCAAGGTTTGTCCCAAAAGTTTCTAACTTTTCTTATTATTATTTTTCTACTTATATATCTTAAGATGACAATCTCGTATTCTATGTATGTATTTTTGTGGCAGCTTGAGTAATATTTGGCTCAAAAGTTCTCGATATAACGGCATCTCAAACAAATGGTACCTTTGATATAACGGCACCTTCAGCTGATCCCGAGGGATACCGCTATATCAAGATTCGACTATATATGATCTTAAATATCATGATTCTGGCTCACAACCCTTCCTTCAGCTACATGAATCAGACCCCAGTTTTGAAGACCTATCCTCGTCAAATGAAAATTTGTTTAAAAAGTAAAGTTTTAGCTTTCTTTAAAAATAGGTTTACGTTTCTTCTGTGTGTTTTTTTGGCTTAATTATTTTAGAATACAGCAGCGCTAATAAAAAATTTAAAAAATATTTTTTGCGACAATTTTTTAAAGTAATGAGTATTTGTCATTAATTTTTTTCAAGCTCAGATTTTTTTACAATGGTTTTGTAGCGTTTCTCTTTTTTATGGTGCTACCAGTTTTCACATTTCATCAACCACTTTTCCCAAAATATTCAATTTTGGGAGAGACTGTATATTTGTAGGTGCTCGAAAATGGAACGAATGTTTTTGTCGCATTATCTGTCGTATTTTTGTTCACATTAGCTAGGCTTTTCGTGTAAAGAATTTAAACTTTCAGTTATGCCAAAGAAACAGCTGTCTTAAGAGCCAAGAAATGCCATTGTTCGAGCAGTCAAGAGAGGAGATCAAGCTTTACGATTTGCCATCGGTATTGGAATGGTCATTCGGATTGCGAACAGAACCACCAGTGATAAGCCTCTAAGCAGAGTGCCAGGTCGGCCAAAGAAAACAACGATTGGCCAAACCAGAGCTCTCCAGAAAGGCTCAAAAACCGATCTAAGAAAGACCGGCGTGGATCAGTTTCGTGGATCAGTTTGTGGCATTGGGGTGAGCCTTTTTTGATTGCTCTTTTTGATGTGCCAAATTTTACATTTGTATGGTGCTTTTCGCAGGTAGATCTTTCGTCTTGAAGAAATTATGGGTGCCATCAAGTATCGTGAAATTCTCGAGTTGTCTATGCTGCCTCGTGCCAAAGAACAAATGCCGCCGGAATGGATCTCCCAGAAAGACAGCCAAGCACACCTCAAAGATGATGACAGGCCACAAGAAAAAAAAAAGACACCAGGACGGTTCAAAGAAATGGAGTCAGCCGTATGGAATGGCTAGCGCAGTCACCGGATCTCAACCCGATCGAGCATGTTTGGGAGCAACTGGAGCGTCAGTTACGAGGTCAAAAATTTAAGAAAGAAGCCGAGCTGATGAGTGCACTAGAAGCCGGGTGGAAGAAAACTGCCATGGATTGCATTGTTAAGCTGGTTTATTCAATGCATAGTCATTGCGTGGCCGTTATTAAGACTTTTGTAACGAACTATTAGTTTTCTGCTGTTGTTATGCTAGTTTTGTTGAAAAAATATAGTCCATTTTTGCAATTATCGTTCGCTTTCTTGCTTGATTTTTATACTTGTTCCATTTTTTAAGCACCTACAAATATGTAATCTTTTGCAAAATTCAATATTTTGGGAAAAATCATTAGCAAAATTTGAAATTTGTTAGCACTATAAAAAAGAAAAAGAGAAATTCTACAAAAACACTGTAAAAAATCGGAGTTCGATAAAAAATTAATGAAAAATACTCGCTTCTTTAGAAAAAATCGTTGAATTTCATCTGATCCAATTTTTGTTTAAGGAGCTCTAAAAAACCCTGATCTTACCGTCCAAAATTAGATGGTCTTCGTAAATACTAGTACTCAGTTGCTACTTAGAGATTCTGGGAGACGTCACTGCTTTCCATTGAGCTAGAAAGCTAGAAAAATGAGCCCCTCAAAACTAAACGAAGTTCAGGTTTGTCAAATGTTTCTCCTTTTCTTCAAGAAACTTTATCTTTTCATCAACTATTTTTGTCTATTCAGTTTTTGCGTAAGATGCTGCCAAACATACCATATCTAATGAGAAAATGTTTGGAAAACAGTACATAAGACATAATCGGTACAGAGCTAGCCTAATATTGACCTATAAAACACTTAGTCTGACCTTACCCTAAACCATAAGTTCCAATAAAGACTAATCCCTAATCTCAAGCCAATTAACTTTCCTAAGCCCATAAACTAATTCTAAGCTTATCCTAACTCTAATCCTAACTTATTAGGGTAAGGGTTAGCATAAAGGATAGGGCTTAGGATTAGGTTGGGGAAGGGATTAAGGTTGTGAATTAGGGTTAGTTATGAAAATACTGCTTCCAGCAAACAAATAGTTTTACAGGTGTTAGTGCCATTTGATAGTCAGGAAAGACACCCTACTTTCTCTAATAAAATCCCTCGAGTCTTCCTTTATTTGTTTCTATTTTACTGCAAATGCCGAAGCTAGAAACCTGGATCTTGGCTAAATTTGAAGTCTCCCAGTCATATAATACGAAAAAATATTGTGAGCCAATTATTGTAGCTAACAAAAGCTAAAACATCGCCGTGAAAAAAGAAAGTGCAAAATTTATTTTCTTGCAATCTCACATCAAAACTAACACCGGTTTCTAATTTGGTTCTATTGCACTTTAAACATCCAGAAACTATTTTAGGCAACCATATTATTATTACCTGCGATTTTGTATTTTTAGATAAATATGGGCAGAATAGTAAAAAGTAATAATTATCATAAATTAATTTAATAATGGCAAGTTAAGAGTATTTTATAGCCCTCATAGAAGGAGCTACTTAAATCTATTTTTATTGGGTTGAAGGGTTGTAAGGGCAGCAGAAGGAAGAATTACAGGGCCACTTGAATGAATGGCCCACTGGGGAAAAAGAAAATGTTGAACATATTTTTTATTACTGGGACCAACCACATAAAGGAACCCTAGTATACATGCTTATTTCACGTATCCAGAGCTATTTTCGGGTGATTTATGTCTCAGGTATATTTGTGTCCCCATCCCAAGCCATCAGGCTCCAGGATTGAAGACTTAGCTGTGAGATCAATTCGAGCAAGACTCTTGATCATACATGCACCTACACATTATGTTTGCTCAGTTGCAGCCAGTAAAATATGATAAATCACCTAAAGGTGCTCCATTGATATTTGAGACGTGTTAAGTGACTTGTCTATGAAAAAGGGAGGGTTTTAGTCGTAGAAATTTTCACCAATATCTTTTCTTATCGTCTTCTGCCAATAAATAATTTCACCCGGTGTATTGTGTCTTCTTTTACAAAATATATGTTTTATGGATGCCTAAAGTGCAAAATAGCCTCTAATTTTGTTACTTGTGCGATTCAACCACCCCCCCCACTAGGGTAGTCCATCTTAGTTCAATTTAAAAATATATGGCCCGAGCCAGACAACAAAATATTTTTCTGCAAAACATGATAAAGGGACCTGTTTCGCTTTGGCGGGAGGGGGGTGGGGAGAGGCCACCACTATAAATACAATTAAGTCCTCAATGAGAACCTAAACTCTAAAAATGGGTGTCCTCCCAAACCGAAACAGGTCCGATAAATAAGTAATTTTAAAGTTTCCACATCAAAAGTGACGCTTTTTCCACAAAATTCCTCAAAATGTAGTTTGGGATGTGATTTCGGGACATTATTCAAAAGATATGAGTAATGGGTACTACACAAGCGCTCTGATTTTCGATCAAAAGTGTTATAAACTCTTAAAATGTTTGATAAATGATTTTAAAAATACCTTTCGTCGCTGGCACTAATTCTTCAACTGCAACGAAAAGGGATCAATCACCTTCTCCAGAGAAATAAAAAAAGATAAAAGAAAATTGAGTGATGAGAGGTGCAAGAAAAAGCTGAGGGCTTATTCAAATTCCCCTCATTGCGCAAAACGAAAAAACAAGACAAAAGTTTTTGTTTCCACAACAACATCAACAACTCACAACAAAGCAGAAAAAGGAAGCCGCCGACTGCTGCTGCTGACAGAATATTCAATGAAGGCACACAGAAGCAAGCGGTGCTGCTGCTGGGAAGAAGCGCCGGCCAGTTGTTTGTTAGTGAGCACAAACATATTCCTCGCACAGCAGCAAGTGGAGCAGACAGACTAGGCAACAGCCACAACAAGTTAGCCACTATATTGACATGCACACACACACACACATACTGCTGCTCTTGCTAGTATTGTTTCCTTGTCTTTGGCTAGCAATGAGGAAGCTAGTTATTGTTGCTTTAAATGTGTCTTTGGCACACTCACATGCCCCCCCACAACAATTAATTTAATGCAGATACTGGGAACCAACCTTCTGAGAAAATTTGGCCGCAAAAAATCAAAGCTACCAACTAGGCCGCACTTATACATGCGAAATATGGGATGCAATCTCCGCATTAGACTTTTTGTTTTTGAAAAATTCGAGACTTTGTAAATAGAAAGCTCGGAAAACCAATAAGAAGATAAAAATTGAAAGTACCATATAGATAATTATAAAAGTAAAATAGGAACAAAAAAGAGTGCAAAACTGGTCTAAACCAGAGAACGCATTAAACGGGAGAGGAGGGGGCCGAAACAGCCAACAACAGCAATAGCACCACAATTTGCTTATTTGGCAAACGAGACATTCTCTAACCAGGATTTTGCAGCAATAGCAGAACCAACCAGAGATCTATCTTTTTTTGCAGCCATTGCTGCAAAAAAAGAGAAAAGAACGAGTATAATAAAGAATGTGACTCTGTGCTAGGTGTTCTCCCTCAAAATAATTTTGTGGTTGAAATTAAGTGCTGTTTTCTGGGTAAGACGCGAAATTAAAAAAGTGAGGTTGGCGTCTGAACATTAAGGAAACTTAGAATTAAATTGGTCCATATAAAATTTGTTTTTTCCAAGCTTAAAATAAATAAAACTAGTAATGGAGTTTTGGCAAAATCGGGATCCCGGATTTAATAAGACGAATTTTATCGAAATCGGAATTTTTCAAAAAATAAAAAGGGATCCCGACTTATGTATCGGGATTGTATTAACAGCTTAATCAGAAAATTTTAGATGTTTATTCGGCCAAATACAGCAAAACAATATTAATATGGGATCAAACACTCCCAGATCAAAATACTCCGTAAATCTACCACCATTTTGTCCCTTAAGTTTTACTCCAAATGCTCTATTTTTCAACTAAGAGTTGAAAATGGGGCATTTATCTGAATTTCCAAAAGCAATAGATTGAATGATTTAATCTGCTGCTTTTGGGTTGCTTTTACCTGAATAAACTCCACGGGGGAATTTTCTTACTCTGAAGCTTCTTTTTCTATCCATTCCAGTTTTTAGCGTATTCCTCGTGGTTTGGAGAGTTAGCATGAACGAAAAGTGCTTCCAGGGGTCCTCAAAATTGTTGCTCCGCAAACCTTGCACACAGCGCCTACAGTCGACTTGTTGTAAAGGTCAATTTTCCATATTGAACTCATCTCGGGAGATTAAAACGAAGAGGAATGATTTCTGAGAAAAGAGCGGAAAAGCGAGATAGGATAAATCAACTATGTTAAGCTAGACATTTCATTTGAAAAGGAACTTTTGAAACATATTTGGCAAAACTTTTAAGACTTATCTGATTTTCTAAATCGGGATCCCGACTAAAAACCAGGATCGGGATCTGGATTTTATAAATTTAGAATCGGGATCCCGAATGCCGAATTTGATCACACAAATAAGTCAGAAACCGGGATCGGGGTCCCGACTCCATCACTACACTAGAAATTTGGGTGCATTACCAAAGTTTAAGCCAACTTTTTGTTTTTGCTAAGTTTTTTATTTTTATTTTATTTTTAGGTCGTTTTATTTATGGCTTAAACACAAATAGCTGTACCAAGCCCTGATTTTTCTGAACCCGAATAATAGTTGACTGTAACTCTTAGCAACCTGCAAAAAAGAAATTGGCAAAATGTCATTTTTTAACAATTGGCATTCCAAAATGGCACAATGCCAACTTGCACACAGCATTTTGATTCTTTATCAGCTGCTTTTAGATTTTTTACCCACTTAAATTACTCACATTTAAAATTTTTTACTTGAAAAATAGTTGATTGGCAGTTTTAATGTCAGTATTCTTGACTTCTCGGGTTATTTTGTTTTTCCCCACCATCAGAGCTAATTTTTATGAAGATTTAAATGGGTTGCGAAAATGACCAACACTATGATGTGTTTGGAAACCTAAGCGACGAATAATTCGAAATCTCTGTCCATATCGGTCGTGAAGTCAATGAGCAGAGTTCTGAAGGTGACCCTCTCTAACAATTACCCCCCTCCTCGCCTTTGAGGGTCTTTATCTCGATGCAGAGGGAAAATTTTATAAGGCTGTTTAGTGGGTTTTCTTAATTCTCATGAGTTCTACCGATTCGACTGTTTCAACCTAGGTTAGACACCTGAAAATCTCAAGATTAGCCCAAAATTTTCCCTATTTTCAGATGGTTAAAAGATAATTACCCGGGGTATTAATAGAGGTTGTGCGGTATTCATTCCGGCAAAACTGATTTCGGCCCTTCTCATTTCAGCCCATCATTTCGGAAAAATAAGGGGTGGGGCTATTTGTCAGATGAAAATTGTTAGTAATTAGAATAGAAATAATTATTTTTAAATATAGGGCTGAATATTTTTTCATGCGGTTGATAAGAAATCAAAATTGTTTTTCACAGTTGGTAAAAACTCAAAAGTTTGCTTTTCCAATCGATAAAAATGTGAACTACTAGTTTCCACGGTTGATAAAAAAATCAATATGCTTTTTTCCCAGGGCTCGTATATGTACTTTCTAATCTAATAATTTTTGCTTTTTTTCGAGATACCTTATCTCTGAATTGATAAAAAAAAGTGGTTGCTTACCTCTGTTGTTTACTTCTTAAAAGTACAATTTTCCTTTGACTTTTACATATTTACTCCAAAATGTGCCTTATTTGCCAACATGTACTTTTTTTTAAATTTTATATACGAGCCCTGTTATAATGCACTTTTTGGAAATTATATATCCTAAGATAAATTTCTTGTATTTCTGCCTGTGCATTTTTGTCGATCCACCCTCGACAAGACATTAGCTTGAGCAATATCTGATTCAATAGCTTTCTATATAGCGGCATCTCAAACAAATGGGACCCTCGATATAACGGTGCCTTCAGCTAGTCTACAGGGGTGTCGCTATATCGAGACTCGACTCTAATATAATACTCAGATGCTCTATTGTAGCTTGTGACAAAATTTGGCTTTACATTGAAAAGACAATTAGTACACATTTACTATACATTTAGTTTTAGCCCTGAAGAGGTTCACTAGTAGAGACGGCCTTTCCCATGCATATGGCCGTTTTATTAGAGAAAAAAAAGTAAAAAGTTTGGTATAAATAGCTTAAGGAAGCCGACCAACAATCAAACTTGTGGCATCTCGATTTAGTTTTGTAATTTAGATTAAACCAGAAACAGATCTAGGCTCAGTACACTATTCCAAGAGTGACTTGATAAAAATACGTGACTCACTTGACAAAAC
>JAKMXJ010047471.1:0-12606 GCA_029339935.1 Anguina tritici
TTTTCTGACTCTTAAAGATGATTCACTTCACTCCTGAACAGGATCTACTTCACCCTTGAAGATTTAAGTCCTCAATGAGAACCTAAACTATCAATAAGAACTCCAAAAAAGGTGCCCCCCTCCCCAAATTGAAACAGGCCAATTTTGGCTCTTGACTGGTTAATTGTCTCAAATTTTTATCACCTCCCCCCTCTAATTGCCGCCCCCTGGAGGTCAATTGAAAAATAAGCTCCCCGGGGCGGCAATTAGAGGAGATACGTTATGCGGTTAAATTTGGTGGCAGCAATCCTACTGTGGTCAATTTCGGTGGTAATCCTGCTATGATCAAGTCTGGTGGCGATCCTGCCGTGCTGTCTTACAAGAAACCGGTGGGCTTAAAGAAGATGGCATAGTAAGAGCAAATTTTGCCCGTTTTTGACTTCTTGCCTAAATCTATCAGCATCAAGGACAATCAAGCTAAGCGAGGCGGAAGGATGAGCAAAAAGAAGTTGCGTGCCATGAAGCCGAAGGTGTTCTTTAATCCCTACGACTAGTGTTTTATTTAATTGAATTAGCTTTTTAATCTATTCCAAATTCCAGGAAGGATTATGTCGACATCGATGCTTACATCCAGGGGTTGAATTTGAAGTCGCCTATCTCGGATACAAGCACTCAGTTCGGTCAGCACAGTGCTCGGGACTCTTCTCAGCAAGTGGTTACCACTAAGCGTGTGGAAGAGACGTTGAATGAAGATTTGTAGAACTTTTTTCGATTTTGTCATGTTTTTCTCGAACTCTTCTCGCTGTAGTATGTTACGATAGTGACTTGGTCCTGCAATCATTTTCGGCGTTTTTTAGTGGCGGCTTGCCACCCACTTTGACATTTTCTTTGGTGTTTTGTGTACATATGGGCTGACGCCTGGTTTTACAAGATTTCTCTTCTTGTTTGCGATATCTCATGTTAGGTACCGTGTTTATAAGAGGACTGTTTGTTGTTTTGCCGGGACACGGACGTTTCCCCCTAAAACCGTTTTGTCCTAAGCTGTTTCACCCTAAAAATGTGGGATCAAATTTGTGCCTTATTTTCAGCTTATCATTCGTCTTTTAATTTGGCCCTATATTTTTTCTTCTAACTTATTCTTTTACGCCTAATTTTCGACTTATTTAAAACGCAAGCTTTATTGATTAAATATATATGTGTGCATATATGTGCCTCAAAAAATCAGGAACATGGGTGCATGGACAGTTGTTCATGAAGCCAGTTGTACATGGTTCATTGTTTTAAAACAAGGTGTTCAAGTCTGCCTACTTAAAAGACCAGCAATACCAGATAGATTTCCATAGCCCTGTGTTGCACACAGGTCACCGCACGAACAAATTGCCGAGGCCAATAGTCGATGCGAGACATAATGACAAGATTTATCATTTATTAATTGCATTAACAGCAAGATAAACGTTAAACAGTAAACACTATAATAGATGAACTTTTTAGAAACTTACCGCGTTTTATGAAGTCTTTTCGAGCCTAGGGCTTGGCTATAACCCCCAAAGATTATGCCCCCGCCTCCTCCTCAATCCGGAAAAAATTAAACTAACCTACCACCCATGCTTTTCTTCGGATATTTTGGTTATTTTATAGTTCCTTCCCATGTTTTTCTCACCGGACCAAGGCAGAAAAGGCCCTTGGATGCATGTATAGTAACAGTATAGTAAATCAAGGTAAATCTTATCAACCTTATTTAAGGGTACTTAGCCATGTTTTCATTGCTTGAACATGGCAAAGAAAGCCTCTAATTATGTATGTATGATCGAGAGTATCAGCTGGATTCAACAATCCAACAATAAAATCATCCGGGAAAGAGTTCGTCAAAGTTCGGAGCTTTCAATGAGTGCAGTGATGGCCAAGTCGACGGAAATAAGCGAAAAATCAGTGAAAAAGATCATTAATATACAGCTAGAACTCCGCTCGCAAAAGCCATCAAGCTACAAGCCACAAAGCAATCAAGTCGTTCTGGAGAAAGCATGGAAAGAAGTAACTTTCGATCAGTAGCGTGCCATCGTCGACAATTTTCCGAAGCGTCTCAAGACTTGCGTTCGGCAAAAAGAGGATGATTTCGAAAGTTTGTCATTATATGTTGTACAATCGACGCTCGATATAACTAATATCTATTTTGGATTTAGGTGTCCGTTATACTGATTTTATGCCTTTTAAATGCCAAAATTGCTGTCCTTTCGAAAAACGATCGGCAAAATCGGGATCTTGCCATTTTTTGGATCAGACTGTCCAAAAAGTATTTCTAAAAGTCTTCAAAAATTGGGTCAAAAAATTGTCGGACGTAGCTGGGGAACGAACTTTTAGGGGGTTCTTTGTATCGAGCGTCGCGCATACACACATAACTGAGACATAAATCACTCGAAAACAGCTCTGGATGCATAAAGCTAATTGTTCCTTTGGCGGGTAAACTTTTACAAGGAAAATTGACCTAGTCCCATATTGCTCATGCCACACGCCAGGGCATAACTAACCAACTGCAAAATTCCACACCTCTTCGTGAACATTCGAAATTTTTATTGTGTAATAAAAGTACAAAAAAGCAACTTAAATAAAGCATTATGATAATTTTATTTTGCAAAACAGAAGAAATGGTGGTAAATAATTTAGAAAACCTCATAATAAAAATGATGGCTGAATGAAAAAGGGTATAATAGTGGTGGACACACAACATTAAATTTGTTCCTTGCAGCAAAACATTACATTACTAATCCATACAATGGTGCGCAGAGTGCCACAATTTGCATGCCCTTCCTACCAATTAGTACAGTCGAACTCTCGTTAACGTAACCCCAACAAGTTCGTTCCTCAGCTAGGTCCGACGATTTTTTTGACCCAAAATTTGAAGTCCTTTACTAATTCCCTTTGGACAGTTTGAAAACGCGAAAAATGACGAGGATTCTGATTTTTTCGGATCGTTTTTTGTAAAGACAACAACTGTGGCATTTTAAAAGCAAAAACCCTCATTAACGTAAAGGTTTTTTGCAAAAAAGTTTTACGTTAATGAGGGTTTTTGCTTTTAAAATGCCAAAGTTGTTGTCTCCCAAAAAAAGGATCGGCAAAGTCAGAATTTTTGCCATATTTTGGACTAGACTGTCCAAAGAGAATTAGTAAAAGACTTCAAAAATTGGGTCAAAAAATCATCTGACCCAGCTAGGGGACAAACTTTTTGGGGTTAAGTTTACGAGAGTTTCGACTATAATCCAAAAAAGCAGAAACTCAGACTGTAGATTATTGTGACACAAAAGAGAAGTCAAAAATCAGCAGCAACACTCAAAAAAACGTTAGACATTTAAAGATGGTCGGGACATTTCCTCCCGAGACAACCGCCACATAAAACACTTCATTTGACAATGATTGCCGCCAGATATAAAAGAAGAGGGCTAGGGGGATAATAAACAACAAACACACATTTTTGTGTCACATTAGCTTTGGCCAAATTACAGTGGAATTAAAGAGCAAAGGTTTTCGCATTTGGTTTTGGCTAAACTTCCTTACATGCACTCCTCCCGAATGTGTGTTTAAATCACTTTTTGAGCTTTGTAGGTTGCAATTAGATCAGAAAACACGTTTTTAGGAGGGAAACAATATTTTTTGGAAAAAAATTTTACCAAAAATTGACTTTTTGCCTTTCTCCTCCAAGGTAAACCAAGTCTGTGGGATGCAGAAGGGGCTTAAAAAGACAGAGTATGAACATAATGTATACTAGGACTCACTACGTATAGTAACTCTGGAATGCATACTATATTTTTATGCATCCAGAGCTTTTTTCGAGTGATTTATATCTCAGGTATGTGCGCGTCTCAACCTTAAGCCTAGGGCTTGAAGGGTTAGAGATGTGAGCAAAAACATTCCTCCGGACATAATCCGGGCAATACTCTAGCCTCTAATAATGCATTAGAGGTTTTTCTGCGTTGTTTCAGTGAAGAAAACATGGTTAAGCACCTCTAAACAAGGTGTTTACCATGGGAGACCAAGGCAAAAAGTCAACTTTTTTCAAAACTGTTTTTCCTCTCCTAAGAATGTGTTTCCTAGCCTAATTAAAACCCAAAAACCTCAAAAAGTGGTTAAAACACAATTTCGGGAGGAGTCAACGAAGTCCTGCCCCGGTTTTCATTGAAAATTACGCAAAAAAAGCGAAGACAAACACTTTTAAGGGTGATTTTTTGTATTTGGTGAACAGAATGGAGACGGAATCAAAATGACTGTTGCTTAGGAGAGAAGGTTTGGCTTTGTTATTTAGTCTGTTTAATTCTCTGATATTTTGAAGATTAGGCCTTCCGCCTTAGGCGTCTTCAAGACATGATGTGTTCAGAAATTGATTAAAAGGGGAATCCATTTGGAAGGGGGAGGGGGATAATGTCCAACAGCACCAAAAATTCTAGTCTTTGGAAACTGGCAGAATGCGCCCTCCTAGACGACATAATTTATATAGGAATTATAGATAAACAAACTTCTAGGATTGACTAGACCCTGGAAGGGTTAGGGAAAATAGTTTTTGCAAAAATGCATAGTGAAAATGGACCAGAGAGTTTTTTTCTAGTTAAACCCAGGAGCTTGTTGACCTCTAATTCTTATACAGTCGAACCTCGATAAAAGATTCGTACCTCCAGCTGAGTCAGCGCAATTCTTTACCCCACTTTCTGAGGTCGTTTGCCTATTCTGGTATTCATTTCTCTAAGGCGAATAATTGGAAGAATTCCGAACATGTAGTTTGTTTCTGTGAAACATCACAACTTTTCCCTTAAAAAAAGTTTTCCCTCGACCTTTATTGCGGGTGACAACTGCCGTCAAAAAGTGGGTCAAAAACACTATTATGAGAAAATGAATTGGGGGGTATTTCATAGCAGAAAATACGATATTTCAAAGAAACGTGGTCCCTCTAATCTGCTAAGTTGTTTCAACTTGTGGATCAAAAACATAATGACTGTTCTCTCAGACACATTTTCATTCTGTGTCAATTTTTTGGTTTGTGAAAAAGTGGACATTTTCACGTGTCAGAGTAGGAGTGAGGAATATCACAAAAAGCTTATTGGAGTCTGGTTGTGCAAGGAAGAAGGGGAGAGATGGATCAGGGCTAAAGACTAGAAGCATTTTTTTGTTGGATTTAAGCAAATATTAGAGGGATTTCAGTCTACTCCGCCCATGAACTTCTTCGGCTATATCTTTCGTGCACCGAAAATGATCAATGATGGATTGTAGAAATTTAAATGTGCTTGAAAGGGGCTCCATTCTGGGTGGGGAAGGGGTTGGTTCGATGAGCGAAACGTCCCTCCGAAGAAGTTCATGCGCAAAGTAAATGACACCGCCCTTCAAGAAAGAGAGAACATCTTGATTATTATGTTGTAACCTATAAGGGCCTAGAAACTAGGAGCAGCAGTAGGGAGAGTAAGAGAAGACTCAACAACATTAACAACAATACAAAAATACAGTTAAGTACGGGGGTCACCAACAAGACTATATATCTCTTGCCACTCATCATCCAGCTTCTTTTCTTCTTTGTACAAAAAGCAGTGCTCAGTTCCAGATCTTGAGAAAGCTGTCCCAGGAGCCAGTGCACACCGCCATCCCATCTTCAGTCACTCCCAAGCAGGAGACGCGGTTGTCGTGACCCGCTAACACACCTAAAATCGGAACATTTGTGTATTCTCTCGCTTGAAACAGGAGTAATAGTTGGAATTGTGGGCTACCTGCACGCTCCTGACGCATAGAGTCCCAGACGTTGCAGTTGAAGTCATCGTAGCCGGCGAACAACAAACGTCCAGACTTGGAAAACGCAACACTGGTTATGCCTGCAAGAAATACAGAATTATATTGTGTATAAGTAAAAACTATTGTATGAGAATGTGTAGTCGACTCCAGACTTGAAGACTAGTTAGACCCCGCCTTATACTCTCTCGATTTCGTCATTGATAGAAAGCAGTAAATCCCTGAATTGGGTCCCGCTCGGGGTAATTTTCGAGCTAAAGTTAAAATTTTAAGGGAAAGTCTCGTTGGAAGATACTTCAATCAAATATTTTTGAAAGGTCTGAGTCTGGGATCGCCACTATAGCCATCCCTTAGAGTCTGGGTCTGGGATTTGGTGCATGTGCATGGGGTCTCATTGTAGCCACACTTTCGTTTCTAGGGTCTGAGTCTAGAATCCGGGGTCTCATTGTAGCCACCGAAGCCCCAGAATCAGACCCCAGACTCCACTAATTATAGTCAGGCCTTAATTGTGAGTTTGACATCATTTGGCGATTTTGATACCAATGGACTAGGCGATGAAATTGCAAAGATTAATACATTAAATGAGTAGTAACAAATCTTAGCCGGAAATCAGGATTTGGACACAATGTCTAAATTTTTATAAAGGTATACTGAATAGCGCGGACAAAAATACGTAGATCAAAATTAGTGGTCAAGAAACTGCTAAATTTAACTAGACCGCTCCATCCTGAGAGAGAAAATACTCTTCCCGGGACCGGGAAGATAGCAGCTTTATTTTTCAAAGTTCTTTCAAAGCTCTTTCAACTTCTAGGGAAAAATACCGATTTTTGCAGGGATTATTTTATTTTGAAGTCCACAGTAGACAAAACGTTTTCAGAAATCCGAATCTGAGAGCAGAATTACAAAAATATGCTAGATTTCTGAGATATGACCCAAAGTTCGACTATTGTCATTTTGAAGGGATAACCATCTAACATTGGATCATATTCCCGCATATAGGAATCTTTTTGAAATTTTGCGCTCGGATTCGTATTCCCGAGGACATTTCGCATACTACAGAGTAAAATAATCCTAGCAAAAAGTGGTATTTTTACATAGGAATACAAAAAGTTTTCAAAAATCATCGCTAACTGGCCGCACGTTCGTATACTTTGTATAGCTGACTCTAGATAACCGGTCATTTCGATAAGCCGTCAAACTCGGTAACTCGTCACCTTTCAATTATCCCCAGAGGTAATGGGACATCGAGTCGAGTGTACCCGATTAAATGGAACCCAGATATCTTCCTTATTGATTTTCAACTGTGCAGAAATAGTACCGCAAATAATGTTGTCGTGGGAGTACATTGCCAACTCCTGATCAGCACGGATATCAAACAGGCGGCAGGTGGCATCATCAGAACCAGTGGCAAATGCTTGTCCCGAAGGGAAAAACTAAATTGCTAATATCATAAAGAAGTGAAAAACCCCGTGTTTTCATCAAAAACACCACTCCATTCTGCAAAAAAAATTACCGCAACTGCGTTGATGTCGGACTCGTGCCCAGGGAAGGTCTGCTTGCACATTCCGTCTCGGACATCCCACAACTTGGCAGAAGCGTCACAAGCTCCTGTAAAAAGGTAATTCAACACATAAAATAGCGCTCATCAACATGCCTGAAATGAAAGTACGCATGTCAGGCGCCAACGACAGGGACATTACATCGCCGGTGTGGCCAGTGAAGGCAGTTACCTGTTGGCCTGTCTCGATGTCCCACAAAGCACTAAAATAAGAGAAGAATGTTAAATTGTGTGAAAGAGAAAATTAGAGAGTGTGAAAGGATAAAAGAACTGTTCGCGGCAACTTCTTTAGAAAAGTTTTATTTTTTGAATAAACTATCCATTTTTGGGAACAACTAGCCTTGGGGCCAGCCATTAGGTATGAGAGAATAGTTTTGGAGCTTTTAGAGATTTTTTGCAATGCCGCCCCTCCCCTGTGGTTAGAGATAACAAAGATTAATTCAAGAAAGGACACTCAGATAAAACCTCTACGCTTCAATATCCAAATCAAGGTCTGCTGGCTTTTTGTCCAGTGGCATTTCGCTGTTGGCATTTTTACCGTTGGAATTTTAGCTTTGGTATTTTTACTGATAACCATTGACCTGCCTAGCACTTTTTTTGATTGTAGGTTACCATACCTTTTAACGCCTCCTACATATAAAAGCAAACCAACACCCCCACTACTAAACCAGAGTTTTCCTCAGGTTACTTCAATCGGGTACCACTTGGGGGAATCTCAAAAACTTCCAGAAATCATCTCGTTTCTTCATACCTGACGAGTTACACACCTCTCCGAAACTTGAGCTATATATAAATGAGTGGTAGCGCTAGGTTTGACCAGAGGCTGCAAGGTTAGAGAAAAATACTCTTTCGTTGATTCGACTATAAAGAGCACTCTTTGGCCGAAGTATGGTACAGTGTACTGGCCCCAATCGACCGGGAATAATGTTAACACTTCTTCTTCTCCACCCTTTAACACCTCTCATATAAAACTCACCAAGTCATATCACCGCTGGAGGTAACAATCTAAAAAATTGAGAAGGACGTTAGTTTTTCACATCAAATAGAAATTAAGTATATCGAACCTGGTTATCGTCGAGAAATCGGCAGCAGGACAAGTAGCCAGTGTGGCCGGGAAGTTCTCGGGACACACGCACCTAAAAATCTTTTATTTGTGCTTAGCAAGCAATATAGAAAAAGGGGTGAACTTACATTTCCCTCGCGCGTTTTCAGCGAGTAGATGCTGCAAATGTTGTCCAGACCTCCACAAGCAACAAAGGAACCAGAGGGAGCATAAGCACAAGTCATCACCCACGAGCTTCTAAGAGGAATTGCGTGCACCTAAACGGAAAAGTGTAAAAACAAGTCAATAAAAATGCTGAGATAACCTTATTTGTTGTGTAAGAGTCCCAAACTATCAGTTTTCCGTCCTAAAGTACACAATGACGGACTTGAGCAAACCTATATTATAAAAGATGCCACACCTGCGAAGCGGAAACTAAATTGCGAGAGTCAGAAGCCCAGTGCATAGCGTAGATTTTGGCTAGATGACCACGCAGAGTACGACGAGTTCGCATTTGGATTCTTGGAACGGGCTCCAGATTGGCAGCTGAAATAATAAAAATAATCACAAAGAAGATAGGTTTTAAATGGAGATAAAACCCCATAGGGTTTCCAAAAGCTGCACCTCCCACTTTAGCCTCGTACTATTGGTAGTAGGTTATTGGTAGTTAAGGGTCGATTTTCTATAGTTTATGATAAACTTTTTAGTATATTTTGAAAAAAACCGTCTATTCGTTTGAAGGATAGTTTATTCAGGAAGAAAAATCTCAGGATTCGGCCTAACCGCCGGCGCTTATAAAGGCCGAGCTAAGCGGCAGCGCTTAAGAACACGCACAGCCCTTCGCCAGTTTACTGGCGCTTAAACGATCCTACTAACTCTTTGTGCTATATTCTTTGGCACATTTGGCTCAGGGTCGTAAATAAAAATCGAAAGCTGTTGGTTGTATATAACAGATTAATGGCTACACAAGTTAGGGTAATATCTGCTAGAGTCATGTTTCTGTGAAGTGGTTTGCTTACCGGTTGATGGGTTATGGCTCTCTTATCATGTCTTCGCTATTATAGACATATTTGATATCTGTTTTTATAGTCCAAATTTCCTCGCTTTAGATTGGCCAGGACTATTTATTCTTTTTACATCTCGTCGAGATCTCTTTTTATTTATAAGAGGACATTCCAGGCATTTTTTGAGTCGTTTGCAGTTCATGCAAAAATCAATTCATTCAAAATAAGCATGATCTTGTATTAGCACGGGAACGGCTGATCATAAAAACTTTGCATTCTGGTGCAGTCTTTTATGCTGAATCCCGTAGTGGCATCCGTTAAATTTTTTTACAGAAAAACATTTCGAAAAGTTGACTTATAGGTTTAGACAGAAATTTAAGGAATCTATTTTATAAAAAGGCCAATATTTTTTGTTTTTTAATGTAATTTGTTTAAGTGTTTGATACGGTTTTGTAGCGCAGAGCGGGCACTTTCTAATGAGTGGTCGTTTGCCTATATATAAATGATATTTAGATTCAAAAATTGGCTTTTAATGAAAAGGAGCATTTATTCAAAACTTTTGTTTTTCGGTAAAATGCCTCTAACTTTTTTATAGATCATATATTTCAATTTGGCTTTCTCTATATGAAACAGGAAGCAATTGGCTTTTTCAGCATATCTTTATCAAAAAATATTACACTAAAATGCTTCAAAAGTATATCTTTAATCAAAAAAAAGTTTGGGAACACCTTTTCAACTATTTTTTTCCATAAAAGTTTTACAATAAACAAAAATCGAAAAAGCAGGTCTTGTAGCCCTGCTCTTCCTCTTTCGAATGGTATACAATACCTGGCTCAATGCTCTCAGATTAGTTACCATCTACCTCCAAACTCTTGTCAGGTCATTTGAAGAAGTTCGCAGATACTTTTATCATGTTAACTGGTCAAAAGTTCGATTTTATGGTAAGTTTTTAACAGCCTCTTGACACTATGTTGTAGCGCAGATGAAGAGCTACAAAACCCGTATTATAGAATATGGTTTGGAGATGACAATTTTGACATATGGCTTCTTGAAATAATTTTGAATTTATGGGTTTTCAAAGGCCTACTGAATAGAGGAAGCACTTTTAACCTGATGGTTCTAGTTGGCTATGCGTAACACATTTAAACACACGCACGTATAAATACGTATAAGTATAAACACGTATAAATCTGAACATTTATTTATGGTTTATGAACAGAAAGCAGCACTTAAATCGCATCTTTTGTGCTTTCGAACAGTAGTTTGACAACTTAAATGTTGTTAAAAACTTACCATACAATCAAACTTTTGACCAGTTAACGTGATGAATATGGCTTACTCAATTCAACAGGAAGTGTGAACTGTTATCCTGTATGGAATGCATGACTCGCCAGTTCAAGTGCAAAGGGGATATCGGAATGCGGAATTAACCGACTACAAATCGATCAAGGAATGGTGGCAGAAGATCTTTGAGACTGGCGGCGTGAACGAAAAGCTGAAAGCCAAGAATGAAACCTGCCTTTTTGACGGCAGTTTTAGATTAATGTCCAATAAAATATTTTTATGCAAGTCTGGCGTCAAAAGGTTTAGAATGCCCTCTTCCAAACAAAGAGAAGATCTTGGCAAGATGTAAAAAAGTAAAACTGTTATGCCCAATTCAAAGGGAAGATTTGGACCACCCTGTAAAATGTCTTCCCGAATCTAAATCCGTTGACATGCGGTCAAAATCAGTTTCACTTGATAAGGTATGACTATTTTGTACTTAGGCACTAAAAGCTTTTGCCGACTTACAAACTTTTATAGTTGACACTAAGATATAGCTACAGTTCTCTACAGCTTAACATGACAGAGGGCAACAACCCTTAAATGGTGCGAGGCAACAATGTGAAGTATGAGCATTGTAAAAAACCTTGTCCTCCAGCACAAAAAACCTACCAACAGAAGCCAAAGTGGTGTCATTAGCCTGTTTTCGAGCCTCCTGAAACCCAGATATATATTAACAAAACAACCTCAACCATTAAGAAAAAAATACCCGGATGCTGCTCTTGAGCTGCTCCGCCTCTTGCCTTAGCTGATCGAGCTCACTCATCTTTCCTTCTTATCTACTTAAATTTTTATAGCAGTAACAGCAGCAGCAACAAAAATAACAACAGAGAAGATGGTTCGGCAGTTCGATTCACACGGTCACACAATGCTCTGGCATACACACCAACAACAAACCACCACTTCTTGGTAAGAGCACAGAAACGAGCTGGTCGAAAAGCTTCTTCCTCTCTGTCAATGACCACAACTGTCTGAAATTATTAGAATGTTGTCTGGTACAAATAACAATGACTCATTACCTATTCTCGCGTATTGTTTCGGCTTCAAGAAGAGATGAATAATTTTTGGAACAGAGATGTTGTTTTTGTCTTCTACTTCGAGCC
Organism: Anguina tritici; assembly: GCA_029339935.1. Classification (NCBI taxonomy): domain Eukaryota; kingdom Metazoa; phylum Nematoda; class Chromadorea; order Rhabditida; family Anguinidae; genus Anguina; species Anguina tritici. The sequence continues at coordinate 11,770 of JAKMXJ010047471.1, forward strand.
TGTACTTGGCAACCCTTTCTGAAGCTAATGAAAATATCAAGTTGTTAAGCTAGCCAACGTAATAGCTGAAAAATAAAAAGGGTACGTAGTCGTTTAGTCGATTTTGTCTCATTATTATCTCAAGATAAGATAGCCAATTCCATAATTCCTTATCTTAAAAGATAAAAATGAAACATCATCGACTAAACGCTGCTATGCCAATAAAAAATGTAGAGAGAACAACAATAATATGCAGGCGTTTTTCAAATGTTTTCCACGCAAAACCTTTAACATATTTGAATGGAAAAATATAGCAGTACAAATCAATAAAATCGGAAAATAGTGTCGAGCTCACTAGAATTTGCTTGAATTTGAGAAAAAAATTCGCGTTTTTTGCTTAACTTTTGCATCAGACACCGTAAATTTAAATTTTTGCATTCGTCTTTGGTACCAAAATGTACCAAATTTACTCCTCTTTCAGGTCTCCGCTTTTGGTTTGAAAGAATAATACAGAACTTGGTTGTAACAAGCCATTTTAAGTTGAGCAATTCGAAAAAAATTACAATATTTATTTATGAAAACAAATTGTGGTTAAGAATTTTTTTATCCTCTATGGGCGAATGATAGCTAGTTGGAAAGCCCCAAACAAGGCGAACCTAGCTGGTCTAGAATTAGACTGAAAAAATTGAGCAAACGGACAAAACATAAATCCAATAAAAATCAAATCAATTTTGAAGTTTTTCATTTGGCGCTAAATTTTCCTAATGTACGCTAATTTGAATTTCAGTGTGCTGTGCCTTAACACTCCAAGGACGGACTGTGACAAATGTATATTCTGGCCCAGTTTTTCAAGCTGAA
>JAKMXJ010047498.1:0-10252 GCA_029339935.1 Anguina tritici
CCTTTTTTTTATCAATTCTCTTTCTCTGGCCGATCTGCTCCTGCTTTTCATTTCCATCAACCAACCAAAAAGAAAAGAAATTTTTTGTAGCGTTGGCTTTTTAAGGAGTGGGAGAAGGGCAGCAAGCACTAAAAGGTCTTCTCTAAATTTTTCACACTATTTTCCACCTGTTTTGAATATATCATAAGCGACCCTCTCAACTCGATCATTTAGAGCTAGTTGGTTCATTCTAAAATTTCTGCAATTTCACGATCTATTAATTTTGACATTGACTGTAAAATAACTACTATTTTACTATGACATATTTTTAAGTTACCTATGTTCTACTCTATCTTTATTATACATCAACTGTGAACTGATTGTAGATTGGCTGTGGGATAACTGTGAGTTAACTGTAGCTCAACCAGGGTCAACTGCAAATTAGCGATGAGTTAACTGTAAATCGAGTTAACTGTGAGTTGACTGTAGCATATAGTAGCCTGTCTATTGTATTCTATATTAGCTGTGAGCCAACTGTAGATTTTAGTATAAATTTTAGATTGATATTGAAGATTTTTATATCTGTTGACTATGAGTTGGCTGTAAATTTAAACATCTTAAACAAACTACTAGTCGGCTATAATATATTGTTGGCTGTGAGTTAACCATGACTTAAGAATAAATCAGATATGCGACCATTATGGATTTACTGTAGCTTAACTGTAAAATAGTTAACTTTAAGTCAACTCTAGAATGACTATGAGCCAGTTGTAGATTAGCTGTGAGCTAAGCCTAGATTTGCTCTATGTTATAAACTTTTTTGTAACAATACAAAAGAGGCTTAAATTTTTCTTCATAAAATTAAAGGCGCAAATTTTACTTACATTAATTTTACAAGGAAAATTTAAACCTGTTTTGTCTTGTTACGAAAAGCTAGTCCTCGCCAATTCAAATTTGACCAATTTGCGTTAACGGGCGTGGGTATTCCCCCACAACTGTATACAGTCAAACCTCGATATAGTGTAACCCCCCGGACCGGAAAGAATTTACACTATATCGAGATACACTGTATCGAGGTACACTATTTCGAAATTTGACTGTAATTATTTCTGTTGGCTATAAAGGGATATAACTATAAGTTAAATTATATTTGTGTCTGAGTGTGCCCACCTCTGATCATTTTTAAGCCGTTTGTGTTTTTATTTTAAAAAGTTTTACAAGTGAACACTTGAGCGTCCTGTTCTTTAATCTCTTTTTTAGTTTTTGTTTAGTATGAGGATGCACTCTTGACTTACACCAAAAGCAATGAAGGATTTGCATTTATAAGAGTGATCATTAATCTAAATCAATTTCAGGAAACACCCCCTCTATATATTCGCGGTCTATTTTATTCATCCGACAAAATGATTAAATACGACTGTTCCACCTCTGCATCCAAACGTCAAACTATGTGCTCCACACTCGAGACTGCCTCCGCCAACTCCATGACTGAGTTGACCAATCGCCAGGTAAATCTATTTTCTAAAATTAATCACACTATTGATAAATCTTTATTTAGGTTCATCGTCTTCGGTCAGTTCTTAAGCAGGATGTGGAGATCCACGGCAGAGAAAACTTCCCGACCCTCAGAATCGCCCTTCACCAGTTGATACTTCTAATAAAAAAGTGAGTATAGCATAAAGCAGTTTAGTCATTAGCTGTAGATTAACTATGAAATGTTTGACTATGAGATGACTGTGAGATAATTAACATAGAATAGTTATGAGATGATTACAGTATTTTTTCAAATACTGCTGATCCTCCCTTTTTGCTTCGGTTCTCCAAACTCATTTTTCCTAACTTTAGTTTTGAAAGGCAATTTTTGTTTAAATTTGTTGTTTAATTGTTTAAATTCGACATAAGCCTCACTTAGAGTTGTTAAGCATAAGCAAATTATATAAAAAAATGGGAGGATCATGTTCGGAGGCAAATAAATCCTCTTGAAAACTAATATTTTGAAGTTGTAATAATTAGATGATTAAATGTGGATTACCTTAGCAGTCTTTCAAGGTAACTAAAATATCTGGCAACATCTGGTAACTAATAAAACCCAATATGATATTTTGAAGGAGCTCATAAGCAACAGCAGTAACTGTAACTTACTGTCAAATAACTGTAGATTAATTGTGAAATAGTTGATTGTCGATTGTCAAACAACTATAATTCGAATAACAAAAAATACTCCCGAACTTTCAATCTCTTGTCCAAATAACTCATAGCTCAAAATTAGCGTATCCCTAGTAGATTTGATTTGTGAAATTAAAAGGGCTTTTCTGAGAGGACTGAAAATATCTGAGTACAAGGTCTTTGAAGTTTTAAGAAGCAGGATTTTTGGGAATTTTCGATGCCTTATTTCTCAGATTTTCATTTTCAAATGCAAGATCTGATCATGATGACCTTTGTTTGCTTTTAATTGTACGTCAGATGGTATCATTTCCAAGATCGAATTAGAACATTTTTAGCAATCGAAAATTTCCTAGCGCTACTTGGATATACCCCCCCCCCAAATCAAATTTTTTAAGTGTTTCTAACGAGTTCTAAGCAAACAACATACGTTAAAAACGATAAAAAGGGTATATCCAAGTAGCGTCAGTTTCCTGATATGTTAAACCCGATAATTTCGTTTCCCAAAAAATTTCCAATTCGATCTTGGAAAAATTACCATCAGACGTAAAATCGAAAAGTAAAAAGAGGTCATCATGTTGAGATTTTACATTTGGAAAACGAAAATCTAAAAAATAGAGCGTCAAATGTCCCCAAAATTGTTGTTTTTTTAACTTAAAATGCCTGCTCTCAGATATTTTCAGTCCACTGGGAAAATCTCTTGAGGTTTCACAAATTAAATCGACTATGCCCCAAGTTTTGAGTTGCTTAGGCCTATTTGACCAAAAAATGAAGCTTCGGGAGTGCACCATGTAAGATTCAGATGTTTAATTAGTAGTAAATTTTAATAAACTTCAGAAAAATTGTCGAAGCCGATTTGAATCTAACTCACGTGAAGATGAACGGAGGAGCAGCCAGTTATGTGTTCTGCAAGACTGATGACTTTATCTACTCCGACATTGACTTGATATTTCCTGTAAGGCTGGCTAATGAGCATGACTTTGAAAAGGTAATTTACCTTAACATTTGTGTGTAATCACCTATGAAATAAATTTATTTCTAGATTCGCGTGATCATCCTCCAATGCCTGTTAGAACTGATGCCTGAGAGCACAAGGTTAATGAACCCTGACATTCTCAAGGACATCTACATCAGGAAAATGATCAAAGTGACTGACCAAGACCGGTGGTCTCTCTTTTGCCTTCATAATGACTATGGAAAGTGAGTCAACATGTGCCCCGATTAGCTATTAAATACATATTGCATTTTTAAAATTTTTATTATGTTTCTGGTGAAGAATTTTCGTAAAAGTGTGTTTTCGAGAAAAAAAAATCTTGGGTGATGAGTTGGGGAGTGAATGTGTCTAGTCAAAAACATAAGTCAATATACTAGGTCAGCCAGATGGGAATTGTGTGCATTAGTAAAAAAGAAGGCAGCCGTTTTTTATTCCCCCCACCCCTGCTCCCCTTGTTGCTTTTAGTCACGAAAGACACGAAACATTCCCGAAACTAAAGCCATCCCCAAGGAAGATTTTCAAATTGCAGGTGCATTGAGTTCAAGTTTGTGGACACTATGCGGCGACCTTTCGAGTTTAGTGTTGACAGCTTCCAAATCACCCTAAACTCACTGTTGGACAACTTCTACGAGTCACACCCAACAATTCAAGCCGAATCTATGTTTGGCGACTTCCACCAGGTAATTATATAATATTTTAGGAATATTTTATTGGTTTCTTTTGGAATATATGTCTTTAAAACATTTTTTTGAATTTTTTTCAGGCTCTAATCCACCTTAACAACCGCCAAATAGACACCCACAATCCAGAAGAAATTCGAGGAGGAGGTCTGCTGAAGTACTGCTTCTTGTTGGCCAGAGGTAATTTCGTTATTTTAATATCGTTATTTTAATGTGGTGTTTATTAACCTTATTCTGTTTTAAGGCTACCATGCCACCACCCACTGTAGGGGTTTGGAGAAGTACATGTGCTCTCGCTTCTTCATAGACTTCTCTGACATTAGTGAGCAGGAGCTGAAGTTGCATGCTTTTTTGGAAAACCATTTTGGTGGAGACTGCAGGGTCTGTTTTTGCATATTTTGAAACAAATTTTTTCAAATTGCTAACATTGTCAGTAATACTCACGATTTTTAAACAGCTGACTGCAAAGTCAATTAGTGCTCTGTAGTGAAATAACGTTATCTGAAATAGAGTGCTTGCATCTATATTTGCACTAGCGGCGCGGCGAGTGGCGCTTTAAATCGCTATCTCTGAGCAGCGGCGCCGCTGCCGCTAATGTCAACAGATTTGTGGCCTCTGATTCTAAAATTTTCGATTGTAAAAAACTCAGTATAGAAAATTAAAATGAGGTACGTCAGGTTATGCAAATCCTTTTACCCGTGAAGTCATTTACAAACGTGCTTTAATCTTCAAAAAAACCTACTGTAAACCGTGTCCTGCCTGGTCCTCTAATTTGATTACTAAATTTGACCTATCTATAAACATTTACGCAGGGAAAATAACCCAAGTTCTCAAGCACAAATTTTACACAGTGCTGAATTTCGGCTAAGCCTAAGCAATTCAAAAATTGAAGCATGTGCTAACTGCTGTTTCCGCAAAACTTACCTTTCCCGGAAAACTTAGTTTTACTCTAGTTTTAGGCTCTTAAAATGGAATATCCAGCTGGTGAAAATCATCATTTTCGACATCTTTCTTCTTTTTCCATCGAGGTAAAATTCACACTTTTGAATTTTTTTATACCAATCCCGTGCAGTCCTCGGAGCTGTAGCATCTTGTCCATACATGGCAAATTTCTTGGGCTGCTTCTGTTGCCTTTTGACCTCGATGAAAAATGGAGAAAAGCATGCTGATTTTTGCCACTTGGATGTTTCATTTCAAGAGCCTAAAGCTAGATTATAAAAAGCCTAAGCCAGAAAAAGGATGGCAACAGGCTTTTAAAACAAGCAAGAGCCCTATTAAATGGTATATGGTATCTTAATAAACGTCAAACATATAAGTGAAAAAATAGCAAAGAAAAAAACGCGGGAACTTATTACTCAACCCAATACTTACAGCGCATAGCTATTTTATAGTTAAGCCACCCCTTGCTCTTTAATAGTCCATAGCTATCTTTTGGTCAACTAAAAAGTCAACGATACTTTTTCCGTATTTTTATATGGCCAAAAATCCTGTTTATAAAACCATTTTATCATAGACTGCAGACTTTCTTTTGGGCAAAAAGCTTTTTAACTCAATTTGCGAGAATAAGCAAAAAATGGTCAAAGCTAGTTGGAAACACATCCTCGCCTCCATTCCAATAATTGATAGCTCTATTTTCAATTGGTGTCAGTTGTCAGCAGCCTGGGGCTATTTTTCAGTTATAGTAGTAGGAAACAAACAAATAGAGAAGCCTCCCTAAAACAGTGATTCATGAAACAATATTGTAAAGTTTTTTTAATAATAAGAAAATTTCGATTGAACAACACTTATCTGTTATTGATTTATATGAAAGTCCATTTTTATTAGAAGGCCAATACAAAAGGTCAATTTTTAGTCGAAAATTTTCATTTATAATTATCTGCTATTTAGATGAAGTCTCATTATCTGCACATTCTCTTCCGAGTCATCAGGGAAAGCACTGTTTGTCTGATGGGTCATGAACGACGCCAGACTCTTGCCATGGTGGATCGCTTGAGGAGTGAACTGTCTTATGCTCTTTACTGTGCCAATACAGCTGAGCATTCCAATCAGCAGGAGAGCGAGATGGCATATGTGCCCCGACAAACTTTGTTGTACCTGCCTCCCAATGCAAGTCAATGGATTCCTGTGGTCTAGATAGATCTTTACTTTTTTCAATAAAATAGTCTTTTTTATTGATTGTTTTGTTGGCGTTATCCTTTAAGTTAGTTAAGTATGGGATAAATATGAGTTAACCCTTGACTAACTTGATACAGTCAAATATACAATGCCGGCATGATAATCAGTAATTTTGTTGGAAGTCAGGATTTTTGTTATTACGAAAATATTATATCAAAAAAACTATGTAACTTATGTAATTACCTATTTTTATTAAACTTTTCTAAAACGTTTGTTAAGTGCCTTTGCCTAGTACAATATTGCTTATTTTTATTGTTTAGTACAATATTGTTTAGCTACCGTTACATTGTTTGGCTGGCTCTAAATTAGGAGAAGAGAACACACTTATTGTATATGCTGTAATCGAAAATTCACTCTCAAATCCCTAAAGTATATCTATAAATATATTTGTATGTATGAAACAAACTCATAATTTTTGCTCTTTTTCATCAACTCTACCCTAAATGATTTCTCACTTTGCTGGTTCCTAAAATACTGTCTTAATTTTTACAAAAAAATCTTTATGTTCGGGTCACATTCAGTAGTGAACTAGGATCTTTTGCAAGTATCTTTGTAAAGTTTACAAGTACTCTTGCTGTATCTTTCTATTTATAATCCTTAAATTATTTATTCGTTTATTTTCTGGTAAACTCATCTATTTGTTGAAGATTGTAAACTGTTGATAAAATATTTTAACCACCTATTTTTAACACACAAAAACAAGGTACAGGTAAATAGCTCATAGTCAGTGAACGGCTAGCTCATAGTTAAGAGATAGTTGGCTCAAATTTATAGGTTAATAATTACAGCTAGCTGATAGAATTTCCATACCGTATTTCCTCTAATAAAAACCCTCGCCAAAATCCGGAATTTCCTTTATTCATTAACTTATATTAGTAAATGTAATGGATGCCTGTCTCCTTTATAATTCTTGCTTGATTGCAGCCGGTGCGGTTGTGTCCCTCTAAGAGCACTTGATATCCTCTGGAAAATCCTTAGCCACCTCGATCTTCGCATCGCGTCTCATTTCCTAACATATGTGAACGAATAAAGGAAATTCCGGATTTTGGGGAGAGCTTTTATTAGAGAAAACGCGGCAGTTATTCTTGTAGTAAATCCAGTTATTTCGTAGTTAACCCACAGTGGACTCACAGTTAACTCAAGGTCAAACCGTTATTTACGCATAGTTAGCATATGGTTAACTCACAGTTTTCAAACAGTTAAATTTGTATTGAAACACTGTAAATTTTTTATTTTAAAGTATTTTCTATAGTCACTACCAATGTCTAAATGATCTTTTTTAAATGTTTTTGCAAGCTCAAAGGGTTTCTTGTTTTAGTCATTTCTTAATAAGCACTGAAACATTTGCAATAGAAGGAGCAATTCGTGGAAAGTAAACAGTCCTGTAGTTCCACCCCACACTTTGCTCGCAACATGCACAGCGTTTAACCATTTTCAATTGGTTAAGCTTATTACTGCACTGTAGTAGTTTGTCTTAGCCTTTAGCTTTTTGGCGGAGAGTCCGGGGTGGGGGCTAAGCTGTTCAAAAAGTTTAAATTAAATGAGAAAAAGCGACTGGTGAAAATAGAATTTCTGAATGGCTGCCCTCAAAAGTCAAACTTTTTATTTAGGCAGATTAACTGTAAAATAGTTTCCGTCTGTTATTTCCTCTGCCTACTACACATAGTGTATTGTAGCGTTAGTCAGGTTACACCTGAGCAAAACTTCGCACAAGACGACAAACAATGTGCTGCACTCCTCTTCCTGCAAACCTGTTTTTGCACTTCCAGTGACTGCACTAAAGAAGTTGTGTAATGTGCGTGCGCTAGCCTCTCTTTTCTTCAAAAAATCGATGTGATATTCTTGTTACATTAAGAACACGGAAGTGTTCACGGTGTAATCGCCGCAGGATGTTATTGTGCTTCCTAATGAGTCATTTAGGAATGGAACGCTTTAGTTTGTATGAAAATTTTTCTTTTTAGTGTTTTACAACTGCCTTTCTCTTTGACTTGTTGCATTCTATTCTTGTTTTATTAGTTAACTGCATGTTAACTATCTGCCAACTATACTTTTGAACTACACCCGTCAATAATTTTGACACGTAGTTGCGGGTCAAACTTAGCTATCTGATAAAAATTATTTAACGAAATCAAAGTGTGAGCTTACATGCTTGCATGCAGTTAATTATTGGTCGATTGTAAGATAACTATTGTCGAACAGTTTGACAACTATGAGCCAACTATCTTTAATGATTTGTTAACTCTAAGTTAACTATATGTTGACTATAAGTTGACTAGTTTACGCGTTGTTAGCTTACAGTGGTGTATAAGCTTACTCTAGATTAACTATGGGTTAACTGTAGGGTAACTATCGGTCAACTATTAGTTAACTGTATTCGAAACATTTGTTAATTGTAATTTGTGATCAGGGCTGGGAAATTTTTAAATTTCGGCCCCGGTTCCAACTCCGTGTATTTTCATTTTCTAGCCCCGACTCCGGCTCTGGAGCCGGTTTACTAATTGATTTGTGTACTAGTAGACTTAGTAAGGATGTGGTTAATTCTGCTCAAGGCTGAATGTCTCGTAGAACAAATGGCCAATCGATGAAGCCATTAGTTGCGCAAATGTTCTTTTTATCAGATAGCTTATTTATCACTTCCCTAGCCCCCAATTTCCTGTTATGAAACCAGTGGTGGGCAAACTATGCAGTCAAATTTTTTTTTAAATAGTTCAAATAAATAAACTATAGAAAAGATAGACTGTAAAACTGAACTATGTAAAACCCTTTGCAGTGTGCTCAATGATCACACACCTTCTCCCACTAATTTCACTGTTGCTGCTCCTACCGATCAGAACAAAAGCAGCCTTTGAGGGGTCGGAGTGTGGCAAGACCAAGAAATGTGTGGAGTATCCAGCCAAATGCCTCACCTCTGGCTCCTCCAAGCCGTGCGAATACCTCTTCTCCTACAAGCCAACAGATGACCTAAATCGGCTGGTCATGGAGTTGCAAACTCACAGGAGCACCTCTCAGGTGGCCTACCTGCAAAAATTGGTGTAAAAAACCAAATCCTCTTATAATCTTCCCTTATTTATAGGTAGCCTACATTAGTGTGGGCTTCTCTTCCGACAACCAAATGGTCAGTGATTGTACGCAGTAATTATACAGAAACTAATATTTCCACTTATTATTATATCCTTACATACTTAAGTAACGTCCAAAATAATACTTATGCTTTAGAAACAAAAAGAAATTTTTAAAGCTTTAGAACAATTTAAAATATTTGTGTGACATTTTAACGGTATCCGAGTTACTTGATCGATTTTAGACAAAAAGTTTTGAAATGTCAAAAATTCCGTAGAGCTTAATACTTACAAACCACAATCCAGGGAGATGATGCAGTGACCCATTGTGCCATTGCTGGCGACTCGGTAACTTAGACTTCTATACATCGTATCACGCATCACTTTCTTATTCTTTAGGTAGAGGTACATCTCTCAAAGAATCCTGGAAAGAGCAACATTCCTCAAACTAATTTGGTGTGTTAGTTCATCAATTTTTTTGAAATTTTCCGTTAAAATTCAGAAATCCCAGGAAAAGGTACTAGACTTAGAAGAGTCCGAAGTGACAGGTGATCACATTTACTGCCTATTTGCTTAACTTTGGTTTGTGGGTGGATTGCAAAACAATTGTTTTTTCATTCTACTTTTCAATTGCAATTTCTATTTGCTAAAAAAGATAAAAGGGTGTTTTAAAACACTTTGTAATATATTGGTTTGCAGCATCATATGTCTACTGCCGGTTCAGCCAAAAGTCGAGCCCTAATTCCAATGATTTATTTTCACCCGATTTAAGTCAAAAAGTCTATATTCTGTTAGCTAGAGGACCTATCTCCAGCCCTATGAGTAGCAGTAGATTTGAGGTTAGTAAGAAAAAAGACTAAAAGTTTTGCAGGCATTAGACCACATTCATTTGATCCAGGCAGCACTGACTTTCCCTATGGTAAAATATTAATATAAATTGTAAATAAAATGCTTAGAGCGGTTAAAAACAATGTATTTTCTGTTACAATTTGGTTTGAAATTTTTAATAACTATGAGTTGACTTTAGGTTTATGAGTTAGACTGTGAGTTAACTATGGAGAGAGTGTAGAGTAGCTTTTTGATAACTGTAGGTCGACATTCAGTTAATGTGGCTTGAATATGGGTCGACTGTAAATTAAGTGTAGAGTCGAACTTCGAGAAGACGTCACCCCAAGGCCGGTCCCCGGTTCCCCAATTTAAAG
>JAKMXJ010047516.1:0-13996 GCA_029339935.1 Anguina tritici
AATTCCCCCTATCCATTGCAATCAGGGGGCATTGTGCTGTCTTTGCGAGCGAAGCAAGCAGCACCCACCCGTACTACTACACCCAAAGTATTCTATTCTATTCAACTATTGCACCCAATTCTTTTGCCAAAAACCGAAACTCTGTAAACTTTCGGCTCGTTTTGATGAGTTGGGTTGCATTATGAATACTTTGGGTGTAGTGGTACAGATGGGTGTTGCTCGCTTCACTCGCAAAGACAGCACAATGCTCCCTGATTGTAATAGGTAGGGGGGATTTCTAATATTAAATACCTGATCGAAAAAGCAGCAGGGGGACCAAGGCAAAAAAAACTACCCGCTTCTAGGATAGGGCCGCAAAACCTTAGGCTTGGGAATGCCTAAGCCATTCTAAGCCTAAACCTAACGGGAGTCGGCCTACCCTTGGTCAGAGGTTGATGTAAAGTGTAGCGAGTTGGTGTTTTGCAATAAAAAAGCACCACGAAGTGTCCTTTTGCCCCCACTCGTAGCATGTTTCTTTTCCTCAACATTTTTAAACTAAAAGAAATTACCAAACGATCTGGGCCATATCCAGCACAGTTTCAATTCGTGAGCCATCCAGTCCATTGGGACGTAGATCAACCAGAAGCAAGTGGTTGTCAGTACCACCTAAAAGCTTGCTTAGAATAAGTGAGCAATGAAACAGCAAGTTTACATTTGGCCCACCTGAAATTAAGCAATAGCCCTTTTGGAGAAGGCCCTGGGCCAGTGCTTGAGCATTCTTCACCACCTGGTGCCCATATTCCACAAATTGGTTGGTGAGGCACTGCTTCAAAGCCACTGCTATGCCGGAAATTGTGTGGTTGTGGGGTCCACCTGAAAGCAGGCGAAGTAGGCGAAAAAACTCATTTTAGGATCAAAACAGCTCCCAACCTTGAAGTCCGGGGAACACTGCTGAATCGATTTTGGGGCCAAGATCGTACATGATGGACTCTCTCTTGGAGTTTACAGAGCGAACTCCTAAAAAGTAAAAATTTGGCATGGAGAGAGAACATTGCGAGATTATACCTTTTCTGTAGAAAATCAAAGCGCCTCGAGGACCGCGCAACTGAAATTAGGGTTTTTGTCCAAGAGTGTAATGATATCAAGTCACACTCCAAAATTTTGAGCCAGTGGTGGAGGCAGATAAGTGTTAGGATTTGGTCATAGGATAATTATTGAAGTTTTTACATTTTAAGCGAAAAGCGGGGTGTTAGTTATAGGCTAAGGAGCATAAAGGTATGGAGATGCAAAATCCATGAAAAATGGTTTTTGCAAATCTGGCAATCTCCGACCCTGCTAACCCCCCCCCCTCATATTTTTTTTTCAAAAGTGTGCTTAGACCATTCCGAAGTAACTAATACAGGCTAAAAACGATAAAAAGCGTGTTCTCGAGCGTTTTCCGACCTAAAAACTTATTTGCCGGTAAATTTTTTTCGACCAAAAACTGACTTTATGCCTCGGTCCCCCAAGGTAAACACCTTATTTGGAGGTACCTAACAATGTTTTTATTGCCAGAACTTTGCAAAAAGAAACTCTAATGTATTTTTGATCAAGACTCTTGCTCGTATTCATGTCGTAGGTATGTCTGTGTGCATCTATAACCCTTCAAGCCCTCTGCGCCTCCTTCCGCAATGGAGGCTTGAAGGGTTTCGATGGTTGCATCGAGCGGTAGAAGGAGACTGTTAACAAGATCAGCTTTTGTTTTCTCATTTTTTGCTTTCTTCAATCATCTTGTTTTAGTGGATTCGGACAGAAGCCGCAGAGGATGGTCAACAATGTGATTGGAAGCTATCGAAATCGGCTCGAATACTGTCTGCAAATGAATGGAGTGCTGAAAGAAAAAGAGTGAAAGAAGCGTTGTCACTTTGTCTGTCGTTACTAGCTCAAACTCCAATAAACAATTTCTTGAAAGTTTGGCGTCGTTCATTTCCCAGACTCTCAGCTTCCCAATAAAAAGGATCTGGTCAAAGCAGCGCAAATGCAAATAGTTATGGCCAAAATTAATTAGGGCAAAAATTGGGTCACCCTCTACGCCCAATTTTACCTTTTCCTGACCTATTTTGAGTTCGCAGGTACCTATAAATAAGGTATTTAGCTTGGTACCCAAAGGTACAAAAATGGCTTCTTAGGTCACAAAATGTCAAGAAACAGGCTTTTTATCGTTTTAGCGTATATTAGTTAGAAATGGTCTAAACATACTTCTGAAAAAGACTTTATTGGGTGGGGAAGAGGAATCAGCAGCGCCCAATTTAGCAGCCCCAAAAGGGATAATAACAATTCAGAAGATTCAAACTACCTACAGTTTTGTGAGTGGTGGTAGTGACAATGTCGGCGTACTCAAACGGAGATGGAGCAGCCCCGGCGGCAACCAGACCAGCAATATGTGCCCTAAACACACCTTATTTCATGATCATGGTCATCCATACCAAAAACAACTCACATGTCAGACATCAGATAGGCACCACACTTGTCAGCAATGGCTCGGAACTTGGCGTAGTCCAACCAGCGCATGTAGCAACTTATCCCTGTAATTTTTTTCGATTGCCATATTTCCTCTAACACAAGGGGCCCCTCCCTCCATCATAAGGGCCCCCTGGAACAAGGTTGAAAAATACAAGGACCCACCCTTCTATCAGAACGAATAGGGTATATCTAAAAGAGCTTCAAGCTCTACCTACCAGCAACAATAATTTTCGGTCGGAAAAGCATGGCGTTTTGCTCCAACTGGTGGTAGTCGATAAGGCCGGTGTCAGGGTCGATTTTGTAGGGCATGGACTCAAAGAATATGGAGGTGGCAGATACACGTCGGGTGGCTGTGTAAAAGCTATAAGAATGAGGGTACTGGACCTTTTTTTGATTATTTTGGTTAAAAAATACCCATGAGTAAGATGACCACCATCAGGCAAGTCCAACCCCATGATCCGACCATGTGGCTCAACAATGGCGGTGAAAACGGCAAACTACAAGTTTATGAATGTAGAATATCGTTGGAAATTACCCACGGCATACCCACACCCTTTATTATAGGGTTGCTGAAGGAGCATGTGCTCGAGCATTTGATATCGGGTGGCCAAAAATTTCTGGGTCAAATTTAAAACCAATAAAAACAATTTTTCCAGACAAGCAGACCGCAATGTTAGTATCAATTTAAAGTGGAGAAAGTGAGATCTCGAACGGCATATTGCTCTACTTCAACAAATTTTCCAAGTGGCTAACATTGGCCTCAATACAATAACAAAGAGGTTTTCCGAAAACTATCAATGGCTTTCCTGATCATATATAGCAGAAATCGAGTCCATTCACCTTAAGCTCGGCGATTTGTGTGTGTGGTTTCAAGCACACTCGCTTCTGTAATTCCGGCAAAGCGAAAAAGTCCAGTACATTACCTACGGCAAGATTCAGCCATAATCTCTACGCCGTGAGAATCGACATTGATGGAATTTGGAAAGCTTTGCCTTTCATTTTCATCATATTCGAACCGTTGAGATTTTTGACTTTTGGGAAATATGTTTGTTCAGATATCTTTTTCGCCTTAGGAACGATCGAAGTGCTTTGAGTGGTTCATAGAAGAAGGAAAGGGCGCCGCTCGCTTCCAAAAAAGATACCAAAGGGAATTTCGAACAGTTGAACGCAATGCGACAGCACCAGATGCTAAGGCAATCAAATTCTTTCCACAAATTCCTTTCAGATAGGCCAAACTTTGATTAACTTGTCTTTATGTAGGATGGAGCTTCTCCGCATTGGGCTGTCGCCATTCCAAATTGGTCTGACGGAGCCTTTTTGTTGCACTGGATGGGAAAAGGATTGCCTGCTCCAACTGTCTGGCCTCCACATTCGCCGGATCTGACGCCAATGGAATTCTTTTTGCGGTGGTGGATCAAGACCTGTGTCTACACGAATCCGATTGCTTCGATGGCCGAACTCCACATAAGAATCGAGCATACGCTCCAAGAATTGCCTCATGAAATGATCAACAGAGCCATTGGAGCGCATGAACGCCATCTGGAATCTTGCCTGGGCGTCAACGGAAGAAACACAGAACAAAAATAACGAGATTAAAAATTGAATATTTCGCAAAAAATGTTTTTGGGTTGTTTCTATTGAACTCGTTGATATTTTCAATAAACTGTTATTGACAAGTTTGGTGTCATTCTCTTTGCTAGAATCTCGTCTTTCAACCAAAAAATTGATCTCGCCGAAAAACCGCGAACTCAATAAGTTATGACCAAAAATAGACTAGGGAGATTATAATGCTGGGCCCTGTAAAATACATGGATTGCTTAGAAGCTTGGGCTTTCACCCGAGCTCCTCAATATCCCAAAAATATTGTTACTTACATTGGCAGGTGAGCCGGAAAGAGACTGCACATTCACGCCCCACTTCTCAGGATCCAGTCCGAAAACCTGGAAGAGATCCAACTTAGAGTGTTGTAGAAGAAAATATCAAAGTTGTCTTTCACTACTTTTAGTGCTCGTTCCTGGCACAGCTTTTCCATCTGGTCAATGTACTCATTGCCTCCATAATACCTAGCTCCTGGATACCCCTCCGAGTATTTGTTGGACATGGAGGAGGACAGGGCATCGTAAACCGCCTTGCTGGTAAAGTTCTCGCTGGCAATCAGCTGGAGACCACGCCGCTGACGCTTCTTCTCCTGCAACAATTTTTTAACTTTTGGATGGGCTACAACTATGTCTGCCATTCCACCTACCCCATTTTCTATTTTTTTGCGTTTCAGGTTTTTGGTTCCGGGCAATCAGGTGTGCGTTATTTTATTGTTGGAAGGGGTATTTTTAGGGGATAGGGCACTTCGGAATGATTTTTTTTTCAAAATTTTTGTACTTCCATGTAAAAATACAAAATTTTGCCAGAATTTTTTTATTCTGAGGTTTACCAGTGGGCGAAATGTCCTGCGGAATCCACATTCGTCAAGAGAATTCCAAAAAGATGCTTAGTTGCGGGGATATGATCAAAAATTGGACTAGTGTCCTTTTTGAAGTAGTGACCATGCAACTTTTAATCTCATCATATCTCCGCAACCAAGCATCTTTTTGAAAGTGGTCATAGCCCGTATTTTTATTGGTAGGGTATCATGTTTCGGGTGTTAAGTCAAGTAGAGCCCGAAAATCATTGAAGACAAAAAACCGTTGGTAAAAAGTGGTCTCAGTAAAAAGAGGCTTGATGGACTAGAAGTCCGTCAAAAGATGGCATGGAAAAGAGACAAATGAGGATCTTTATCCCCATATTCCGAAAATTAGGCGTTGTGCACTTATGAAGCAATTTTCTAAAATTCGACCTTTTGCACCGATTCCGACCTATATTATAAGCCATGCATTTAAGCTAAAAGCGAACGCAGTTCCCCCAAAAATGTCAACCCGTAAAAATAATCAAATTATGGTCTCAATCAAACTCCAAACCCCTAATCTGACCGGTATGGACCACTCACATTTTTCATGATCTCATAGACTTGAGGGTCCACCGAAGCAACAGGATCACGGAGCAGGTTGTCTCCAACATAGTCCCATCTGTCGACAGGCACTAGTGGGGTGAGCACTTTGTTTGGGGTTGAGCCGTTTGAAGCCATTCTCTGGGAGGTGGTGAGTGCAGAAAGTGGTGGAGAGTTGGCAAGAGCAGAACACTAAAAATTACAGTGTAATAAGCGTTTTTTGAAGGTAAGAGTAAAACAAAAACTATGTCCACAGGGAAAAAAGGGGGAGGGGAATGAATCTTTTTCCGTCACCAAAACCCCTCTTGGTTCCTGTGTCAACCCCATCCACCTCATGGGCTATTATTGTTTACTGGACTATTTGGGTTGATCAGGAATTAGAATTAGGGACTATTTCGTTCAATATAGTCCCAAATTAAAAATAGCCCCAAAATTTTCCTTTTGAGATTAATTTTGGGACTTTTCTCGACACGTAATAGATATTTTAAAAAAATAACTTGCTTTTAACACTCTTAAAGGGGCACCGTCAACGTAGATTGGTCAAATTTGGATTGGCGGAGACCAGTTTTTCATGGCAAGACAAAACAGATTTGAATCTTTCCTTGTAAAATTTAGATTAGCAAAAATTGTGTCTATGATTTTATAAGGAAAAATTCAAATCCGTTTTGTCTTGTTATTAAAAACTGGTCCCGCCAATCCAAATTTGACCAATTTATGTTGACGGGCGTGGGTATGCCGCTTTAAAAGGGGGGAGGCTTTCCAAATTTTTTTAGTTACGCCAAATTCAAATTTAGTCCATGTCCTCGGTCCCGGTGTTTTTCAAAGCAAGTGGTAAATCTGATGTGGATGACCTATAGCTCAAATTGAACAGCAGATTAAAGTCATCAACGTCAGATTTACTACTTGCCTTTAAAAACACCGAGATCGAGGACATGGACTCAATTGGATATAGGCGTAATTTGAATTTTGTGTAATTTGAGTGGGTTCAATTTGAATATGCCCAATCCTTCGCTATCCGCACTGTCTACCTGGGTTTTTGACCAACTTTGAATCTTCTGCAAGCGAAAGTGATCCGAAAGGAGTCAAATTGCAAGCGATAATACACTCTCAAAATCAAGTTGTAAGGAGGGATGAGAATCAGGGACTATTTCTAAACATAGTTATTTGGACAAATTTGCATTGTTTTTCACTGTTTGGGTTGTTTTCGTTGGTCTTGCTCACACCTCATAGACCTAATTTTACTATAGGTTTTAATTTTATATTTTTAGTTCCAATCGCTTATTTTCTTTCATTTTTAGGTGAATGTCATAGATGCGATAGAGGAGCAACCTTCTGCACTGGCAAGGTGCAGAAGCTATTTTTTTCGGGTATCCTAAACACCCTTTCTGCACCGTAAAAACCCAAGTGCACCCCTTTCTAAGTGCATATCTCTTAGTGCACCCCCCTGGGTAAGCCTAGTCTAAGCCTAATTTTGAACGAAATAGTCCCTGATTCTCATTCCTGGGGTTGATTAACCAAAGCTCGGATAATGGACATGTAGAGGGTGGGTACCCCGGTAGTGGGGTAGGGGAATGACAAACTGCTATTTTGGCCTCTACAAGCCGTCTTCAGCGCATAGTTTTGAGTAGGTTACAATGGTTTTTTTGCCCATTGACGATGATCCTTGAAAATTGGGGTAGTACAGCTTTGGGTACCCTCCTAAAGGTGGAAGCTACCTACTCGTGGGTCAAAAATTTTTTTAGTCCTTTCCTGCTCATCAAATTACATTGAGCAGGTTAGCATGGGTTTTTGGCCCGTTTCGCTAAAACCCAACTTCTCAGATGGTCCAGGTAAACATCTGTTTGCAAGATGGCAGGCTATCTCGGATTACGGGGTTTTGGTCCAAGAAACCGTTGTTTTGGTCACTTCAAGCGCGTTCAACACACCATTTTAGGTAGGATACCATGGTCTGCTGACCAGTTTGGCTAGATTCTCAAAATCTCGGACGGTCCACATAGACATCAACCTGGGGCAGGGACGCCTACTCCTGGTAGAGGGGCTTTGGTCGTACAAATCTGTGTTTTGGTACCTTTTTACCCACATCATTTTGGGAAGAGTAACGTGGATTTTTTTGCTCCAATGGTATGAATCCGAAATTCTCGGGTGTTCAGGTGAACATCCACCTGGAGAAGGGATGCCTACCTCAGACGTTAACTGGCCATCGCTGAGTAACCGTTCCAAAATGAGCTGTCGCTAAGTGACCACATGTAAGAAAATTGGTTTAGGGTCGGTTCCTATTTATGCCAACCTGTTTTTGTTGACCTTTTCTAATAGATGGTTTTCTGCGTCTATCAACAAAGAGGTTTTGGAACCTGTTCTTTTTGACAAAGACAGAAAGATTTTCACTAGTTTCGCTGACAGCGAACATAGGACAGTTAGTGGTGGAGACAGTTGGTGGTGCTTTTTTTGTATGGACAGTTAGTGGTGGTTTTTCATGTGGACACTTCATGGCGCTTTTTTATGGTAAAATGCCAACTCGCTACATTTTGCATTACAATCATGCTTTTTAGGTCTCCAAAGCAATTTGTATACGCGAAAAAAAAAGTGGGTTTTGTTGACATTTTCCTAGATAAAAAACTGACTTTTTTCTATTGACTTTTCGCCTTGGTTGCCCAAGACAAACATCTTATTTATAGGCCCCCAACCATGTTTTTATTGCTGGAACATGACAGAAAGAGCCAGAAAGAGTTTCTAAATGCATCAAAAGTGGGAACCGGCGTACCCTAAGCCCAAGCCTAAATGCAATGGGTATGATGGTACGGGTGGGGGTTTAAAATTGGAGCTAACCGGGGGAGTCGGCCTAGGCTGAGCCTACCCTCTAACCCCCTACCCCGGTTAGGCCAGGCTTGGCAACATATTTTTGAAAAAAATAAAAAGGAGCACCATGAAATGTTCACCACCAACTGGTGACATCAGGCAAAGGTCGAGGAAAGAGTTCGAACAGGAATCAAACCTCAGAGCTCTTTCTACTAACTTCTGACACTCTACCCACTGAGCCACCGAGGCTGCTGCCTAACGCCTCACTAACAACCCTGTTAAAGAAGAGATATCAACCAAAAAATAATAATCACAACCTTAAACAACTGTTTAGGAGTATGCGTGGTCAGATAAGGAACAAAATTGCGCTTTTGGAGGGCCCTTAGCATCGAAATAACAAATGGAAGATTGGATCAGCAAAGAAGAGACAATAAAAAAGATGTGTGCACTATGACATTTATTCTCCCTGTTGTTAGTTTAAAGTGTAGGGGCGGGCGGTGTGGAGGTAGGAGGAGCAAAGAGAATACAAAAACCTTTTCTTTTTGTTTTAAAACAGATAAGATCGGTTGACAGAGGCAGACAGAGACGAGACATCTACCTTTCTCACAACCCAAAGTTGGACTAAGGAAAGCAAAGAAATAGGTTGCAGAAACCACAGGGTCTATTAATACCGAAAAAAATTTCTCCTAGAAGTATTTCCAAAGATCTTTTTTCAGTCTAAATATGGTGTGCAGAAAGAACAACTGAAATGGTAATAATGTTATCAGTAGTACAGGGTGTCCTATCCTTGTCCTTTGTTCGGCGCTTAAAAAAAGTCACAAACATTTTTCCAACCAAATTTTCTCAACTTATTTTAATTTGAGCGCAAGATGGGGGGAAACACTATGACTCTATGCTTGCAAATAAGGAGTAAGAAGCTGCAACAGTAACGGGTACAGCAAAATAAGAGAAAATATTATTTTTAGTAACTTTGAAAAATCTGAATTCAAATCCTGGCATGTTTGGCGTTGTGTTTTTTGCCGATAGAATCATCCTTTTCATTCATCCCTTAATGTTGTTGTCCCACCTAGAGTTGCTTAATTAGCCGGTAGATTAAGATTCGGTTAATTGACCGGTAAGTTACGGTTAATTAAACGAAAGCCAGTGAAGTGTAAATGTTTGAAAAAGACATCTTTCTTTTGTGGATTGAAAACAAAAGCTTATAATAGACTAACGCGTACAGACTCTGCATTCAAATTCAAATTTTTGAGGACAATTGGCTACTGGCGGCTTTTAGAATAAAACTATTATGGAAAAATTGTCTCTGTCACATCAGAATATATTTTTTTTCGAAAAAAGAACTGACAGGAAATGTTTACTGTATAATTCACTGTATGTTTTCGAATTTGCTATGAGTTTGAATTTTTAGGCTTAATTTATCTTGGATCTTTCTTGGCTTTGTCTGTATTTATTCTTGTGTTTTCAGATTTCTTTGGTATTCTCTCCAGCATCGCAGACCTCGAGTGCTAAAAAGCGTCGCCCTGAAGTGGTTTGAGATAACTTCAGCAAATAAGCGGACACATATGGAAAGATTAAATGGGAATGCACAGAATGCGGAGATGTAATATTTTCATTTGTGTGAACTATTTGTCATTAATACTACGTTCGCTTTTGAGCAATCACAAAACATATGTCTCTCGTCACTGGGATACCAAGCACAAAGGCAAGCAACAGCCAGCAACTAAGATTGGGTTGCACATCTTCAAAACTGGAGCTGAGTCTACACAGAGGTAAGACTCTACTGGCATAAACTGACTTATCATTAATCGTATCTATGATCTCAGCTTTTTGTGGCCGCTGCACTTGAACCAAATACGGCCAGCATATTGACCAAAAAGATTACAAAACTGCTGTCACTTCGATACAAAATTTGGTAATATTTCTCTGAGAAAGCTTAGCTTTACCATTGTTCTTTAGGTAGATATCAAAAATGCTCCTTTACAAGAAGAATCAGAAGCAGGATGCCTAAACTCTATTCTGGTATCAATAGTAGTTGCATCTCGGCAAATTCTGTCCTGCAGCAAATGCTAAGCTTTTGGCTTAACTTGTCACTTTAGGATGCAGTCGCCGACTGTACATTATTGAAGACAGAAATAGGAAATTTGTTTTCTTGAGAAGATTAGAGTTGATTAATTAGCCAAACCATGTCAAACCAGTTGAAAGATAGTTTAGCGTGTAATCAGCCAATACTCGATGCTATAGGTATCGGCTCTGGTAAATTATCAATAGGTGAAGTGAATTAAATGAATTTTTGACCCTGTTAGCGCATACTACCCCACCCCCTCCCCCATAATTTTTTTTTCAAAAAGTGGTTTTAAGTATTCCTATATAACTTTTATACGCTAAAAACGATAAAAAGAGTCTTTTAAGACACTTTTCAACACAAAAAGTCGACTTGTTGGAAAAAAATTCTGACCAAAAATTGACTTTATACCTTGGTCACCCAAGGTAAACACCTAATTTGGAGGTACTTGACCATGTTTTCATTGCTGGAACTTTGCACAAAGGGTATTTAATGCATTATTTATCAAGAGTATTGCTAGAATTTATCTCGCAGGTAAGTCTGTGCGCGAATGTCTAACCGTTCAAGCCTAAAGACTGGAGGCTGGGGGTTGAGATGCGCACACAGACTTACCTACGAAATGAATCCGTGCATTACTCTTGATAAATAATGCATTAGAGGCTCTTTTTGCGTTGTTCCAGTGAAGAAAACATGGTTAGGTACCTCTAAATGAGGTTTTTACCTTGGAGGATCAAGGCAAAAAGTCAATTTTTGGCCAAAATTTTCTGAATTTTGAAAAGTATAAAACTAACTTATTCGAGTCGCTCCAGTTCATCAGCTCCACTGACATGGGTGAACCTCACATTATTCTTCTGTTGCTTTACATGAACTTGGCAGTCTACTCAGAAACTTTATGCACAGAGCGCTGGCGAACAGGATACAGTTGGGGCTGGCTTGAAACATTATGTTAAATACCGCCGCGAGCACCCAGATCATGACTATTGAGAGCGGTGTCAACAGCTGGACGAGGATCATCAGAAGTGCCAGCACAGCCAGGGCGGCGCATTGCCAGAGGGGGTAGGCATACCGTGTGTCCGCCAGACTCCAGCCAACCAGGAGTAGAACAAATAAACTTGCAAGCAAATTGACAGAGGGCTGTTCAGGCCGGACGATGCCACGGTCCTGCTTGTCCACATACGTCATTATGAGTTAAATCAAAGAATTATTCCCTGCTTTCCGTTTGGTATCCATCTATATTTTTTACAGCCACGGCTTTCCACCTTTCTTCAGCCATGGCTGGTCACGAAGCGGTCCTTGCCCGCCCGCTTGGCTTCATACAAAGCCATGTCGGCAGCGCGGACAAGTTTAGACAGGGAAGAGTAATCCGAGACCTGGACAATTCCGATGCTGACCGTGATTGGCCGTCCGCCGACGTGGACATTGTGCACCGCCTGCAAGATCTGACCTGCCACACTTTGCGCACGTGGGAGTCCGCCCGCACCCAGGATGATGCCGAATTCTTCTCCGCCTATTCGGCCAAAGGGCTCCTGGCCGACAACCCTCTGGACTGCGAGGGCTGTCCTCACTAGCGCTTCGTCGCCGCTGGTGTGCCCAAAATGGTCGTTGATGTGCTTGAAGTTGTCGATGTCGATCATAATAAAGGATGCGTCACCACCAGTGCAGGAGTCATGAACTGCCTGTAGCAAATTCATGAATTGTCGCCTGTTGTCGATTCCGGTCAGTGGTTCCTTGAAGGCCATGGATTCCAGTCTTTTTCTCAGCCTCATGCTTTCTGCATGCTGTCTCTTCACGGCCAGATTCAGGAAGGTGCCCAGCCCCAGGACGGTCATCGTCAATAGTCCCATCCAGTGATCGTCGACAGACGAGCCTGCGCGTATAAAACCGCCGTTGCCAAAAATTAGATAGACGCCCAGTATGCACAGCAAATAGACGCGTGTGTGTGCGAACATGGGTGCTCCTACCAGTGCAAAGGTAATGCACAGGGTACTGGTGAACAGGATACGGTTGGGCTGGGTTGAAGTAGTACGTTGAATCCCGTCGCCAGCAGCCAGATCATGATTATCGAGACCGGTATGAACAGCCGGACGGAGCACAGCAGGACAGGGATGAGCAGTAGTGCGAGCACAACCACGCCGGCGCATTGGTAGGCATATTGTGTGTCCGCCACACCCCAGGTAACCAGGAGCAGAAAAAATCCGGCAACTTGCAGGGGAATTGACAGTGGCCTGATCAGGCTCCTGAATTCATCAACACACTGCTTGGTGAAAGCAATATCTTCAATGCCGTCCGCCACTACCACTCCCTGAAATTGGCTTAAGTAAGGTCAGTTTAAGGGCAAAACGCTCAACTGTAAGCGGTTTTTTGCGAACAATTTTATATTTTGGTGTAGACATGCCCACTTTTGCTATAATTTTTTTATTCCCAGAGTCCCCAATAGGCAAAATGTCCTCCGGAATCCGAATATTAACGCAGCATTCCAAAAAGAGGTTTGGTTGTCGAGATATGACCACAAGTTGGATGGTGGCTTGTCAAGATATCAGTAAACCAAGTTGTAACCATATTTCGGCAACCACACAATTTTTCTGAGTACAGTTTCGGATTCCTGAGGAGATTTTGCCTAGCCGGGACCCAGGAGTAATAAAAGTCCAGCAAAAGTGGTCATTGCTAGACCAAAATATACAACTTTTTGCAAAAAAAAACCTTTTACAGTTGACCGCCGTCAATTTTGAGGCATAGGGTTGCTGAATTGGGCGGGAGTACACTATACCGCCAGCTCAAAAAATGCCCAAAGTAATCTTTTTTCATTATTTTAGCGGTCAATACATGCTTAAGACATGTTTTCAGGTGGAACTCGACACTTTCCGGCGACAAAATTTCTCGACCAAAATTTTTTGACTTTTTGCCTCGGGGGACCAAGGCAAATGATAGGTTTAAAGGTGTTCTATCATGTTTTTTCGACTTGAGCTGGGCAAAAAAGAGTCTTAAGATGCAGTTTTGGTCAAGAATCTTGCTCGGATTCATCTCGCTGATAAGTCTGTGCGCGATTATGTGGATGGTAGCACACCTTCGGTATTACAGCGACTCGTTACAATTGCAAGTCGTTACAGTGACTCGTTACACTTTTTTCAAAATTCTTTCGGTTTTTCCAAAATTTGTGACTTTTGTTATTTCATTTACTGTTTGCTATAGCCGTACCGCTTTTACCCATTTTATGTTTCCAAAATTTCGAAAAATGGCTAACGTGCAATTGGTCCACTCTCAGCAAATCGGAGCAAGAACAACACCTATCAGTTACACCGAAGACGGACTTGGGTGCCATGTGTGGACAAAGAGCGGAAGGTCAACTGTCGAAGAAGGGATTGAGCTGGCCTATTACAGCTGTTCCGGATGTTGAGCCAAGAAGCGAGCGGATGAGCCACTGATGAAGATCTCTACAATGAAATTCAATGTAAGAGCAAATAGGTCTGTGGGCCATCCAGCTGATTAGGATCACATCTGCATTGCAATGAATCTGAATCAAGTTTTTTTAAAACTTGTGCCTAATTTAATTTTAGGTGCGTGGAGTCAATGTCTGTCGAAGTGTGCAAGCTGAGCTAGCTGCGAGAACTCGAGAAACTCCATCCGTTGCAAGAATGAGAATTGATGGCCGAATATTACAAGAATTTCCAGATTTTTCC
>JAKMXJ010047603.1:0-10226 GCA_029339935.1 Anguina tritici
GATTCATTTAAAGAAGAAACAACTCTCAGTTTAAGCAGCTTTTTGACCCAAGAAAATTCTATACCTACCAAATTTAGATACAAGAAATTTAGGCCGGAGCAAATTATGGCCGAGCAAATTTTGAGCGCGAGCAAATTATGACCGAGCAAATTTTGGGCGCGAGCAAATTTTGTCCATGTCAGCTTGGCAAGCTCAGTGTTCCAAGCGTAACAGTACAAATTTAGAAGTCCAAGTTTGAAAAAAGAAAGTGTCATCGCAAGCACAGAGTCGGCGATCAATAGGTTTTTGCGGGTTTCAAAGAAGACACTGGACGCGTGTTCATGGTTATTGTTTGTGATCGGTAAGGTTTTTATGCGGTTTTTATGCTTTTACTCAGGGTTGAGTTCAGGTTTAGCCTTAGGCTTTAGGCTTGCGCCGCAGGGCACAAGTGCAACCCAGTTACTTGTTTACTTAATACATTAATTTATATTAGTGGTCGTGAAATGCTTTTGGAGGTTATTAAAGAATGGATTTTACTGGGGACTACTGGAGAGCTTATTATTGCCTCAGTGATGAAGGATGTTGTCATCTCAAAGTGAATCACAATCTGAATTTCGAAGAGACAGATGATAAAACGAATTGTTAAAACTTCATAGAAGAATTATATAACCGACCCCATCGAGCAATTCGATCTGCCGTGCTAGGGACTTCGGGGGATCCTTAACAACAAGGAATCTATTCTCAACACGACCGACATAGGCGGGGAAGCGATGTGTTCTTGTATTCAACAAGTGAAACAGGGAGCTCTTGAGGAAACCACTCTTCAATGTTTCAAAGAAGCAAGAAGCGAAAGGTCTGCTACTGATGGTAAGTTTGTATCTTCTATTGGGTTGTATCTTCTGGAGCCGAATTCAGGTCAGCTAGTAGAGTCAGTAGATCAAAAGTTATTCTTAAACATACTCACACAGAGTTTAGGATCAAGAGTTACTATTGATCATACTCGCCGATCTGAAGCAAGTTAAGCAGAGTTTTTGGTCAAAAGTTACTCATGAACCTACTCAAATAAATGTAATTGAAGAGTAATTGTTGACCTGAGTAAGGGTTCTACTCGCGAGTTTTACGAGTAAACTCACATAGTAATAGAAATGGCTCTTGTATGCTCAAAAGGTAAATATTTTTTTCAAAGATGTGAGTGCTTGTTGGAAAGCCCATGTTCAGGGCTTTCCAGCGAGTGGTCCACCGTATATGTGTAATTATAAGAAACTAAGAAAAAAACTTTTAGAGTCTTAACAGCGTGTTACTCAACACTAGTTGAGTTAAAAATTCTGAGGTCAATTTGCCCGTATTGACAGGATGAGGGTCGGTGAAATTTTATTTTTTGATTGGCTTTTTAGCGGCCTTTTGCTTCTTGGCGTCATAATAACGCAAAAAAGAACAGCGCAAAAAAATCCTGCTCTGAGATAAAAAACCTCAAAGTCGAGAGGAGTGGCTTAATGGAGCATGGTGGCTTTTTAGAGGAAATATGGTAGTTTTCGATTAGCTCTCATTAATGTATCCCAAGTTTATATTAGAACAAACAACCCTCCCATTAACATTAATGAGGGGTTTGACTATATTTCGCTTTTTATGCTCGCATTGTCACGCGTTTTTTACTTTCTTAAAATAGTTATATCTCGGCGTCAGAAGTTCTGAAGCATTATGTCTGAAAAGCAGGTTTAAGGATTAGCACCGCATCGGAATTATTGGCTTGTTCTCTTAAATTTTCAAGGGATCTATATGCAGGTAATAACCCGTTAGAAAGCGCATAATCTTTCAAAAGAGTGAAAACAACATAGGTTACCAAAATAAAATGTTGGTGCATCTGTCCTCTGAAGGTTAAGAAAATTTTTGAGATTACTGCATTCCAAAAATTCCGCTTTTGAAAGGAACGATGCTATAACCTTTTCTTAGTGGTTATCATTTTCGGACTCAGGGTTGAATTCTGCATTAAGAGGTCAAATTCTTACATGCGGTCGTTGGCTTGTTGAGAAATGTTTTCCTTCAGAGAATAGTTTAAGCATTTTTTAACAACCCATACCTGTCTATTTGTCGGCCAAGGAGGTCGGCACCAGTTCCTACAACTAAAAAGGAGTATCTTCAACCAACTGTTTAAAACAAGACTTTATTAAGTTCACTTGCCAACGATAGGGACCTTAAAACATAACAGAAATGAAAATGTTTTCTAACTCTAAAGTCACCTCTTTTTTGTCCTTGCCAAACTGACCGCAAATGTACCTTTTAAGCAGGTCCATTTTGTTGACTTAATTTACTTTATTATATATTTTATTTGGCAACCTAGATATAGTAAATGCATGTAAAAATGAAACATTGTTTTTACGAAAAATGTAAGCATTTGTGCAGCAGACAATCATTTGCATATCCCTTAGAAAAATAGCGATAATAAAGTTTTTTTAGATATCCTTTTTGAAAAATTTATGCACTACATGCCCAACAGAGATTTATGCATTTTTTGTAAACCATTAAAATTCGACTTACAGGAATCAGCGTCTATTAGAGAGTAGACAAGCAAAAAAGCATCGGCAACCTGAAATCAAATAATTATCATGATTTTCAAATAAGAATTTTTAATTACCTGAATATACTGCTTTTTTAGCTCAAAAGGCCCAAATTCAGGGACGCCCGCTGTATCATGGAAAATAATAATTTCCTTTGAGCGGTCATTAGCTGCGTCCAGTTGGATCTGGTAAGTGTCATCAATCGTAGCTGTGTATGGCTAAATATGACCAATAAATGTTCGAAATAATACATTTTTTGAAATTCGCACGTCATTTTTATATGCATTGTAAAAAACACACATGATTTTTGCTGTTTCTTACGGACTTTTTACATTAGTCTATCACTATCAGCCAAATTTTACTTCTTTACCTGGCCAGTTATGTCATTGAATCTCGCCAACTGCTGGAGAATTGCTGCAAACATGTAAGACTCTAAAGTCGCTTGCAGAAAAATGACAAAATACCAGTTTTGCCGACTTTCTTTGGACCCACTACAACAACCCTCATAACCTTAAAATTGGGTAAATTTTGCATTTAAGTCATTTCAAATCTAAACTTTACCTTTCGCATCCCAATTTGTGCATTTGAAGAAGGGGTGGAAAAAGATTTTCTTGATGTATACTCTAAGAGTTAATCATAAGGGATTTCGTGCTAAGACAAAATATATTTGCGACTGACTGGAGTTTCTCCTGTGCATTTTTTCGCCACCTCCCAATGCCAGATAGAGCTGTTGAAGCTCGTCATCTTCGCTTTCTATTTCATTAAACTTAGAGTATTCAAAGGCTCTGGAGTCTGCCGGAACCGCTTAAAAAGTTTAGTTTAGTCTCAAAATATTTTTACTTTATAAGTATTTGAAACACGCTTTAGTCGCTTCTTTGTTTATTAATGACTTTGTCGCCAAAGACTTCTTTTTATCAACAAACTTTTTTACCTGAAACCTCAAATTTGGTCTTTTCCTGGGACGCAACCGTCTCATCATCCCCAAATCTCCTCATGGGGGAAAATCCCCCTACGAGAAAAACTTCCTATCGCTTGTGAGTCTCTAACAATTCTCAGCTCTATCGGAGCATAAACCTCGCAACTAATTTTTTTCCAAAATGGCGTTTTGGCGCCATCTAAGAAATTCGCTACAAAGCATAAAAATGTGTTTTGAAACACTTTTCCTACATAAAAAGTCGATTTATTCAAAAAAGATTTTCACCAAAAATTGACTTACCTTGGTTCCCTAGGGTAAACCACCTCTGGAGGGTACCTAGATGGCCCCAATGTTGTATCGGACCGATGTGGAAAGGCAAGAGAAGAAAACCGAGAGCGATATTGATAGCACAATAGAGAGAGACACGAATTCCTTGTTGCTTTATCAACTCAACGACTGATCTGAACATAGACGTTGAAACCCCTATACACTAGTGATAGGGAACGAACAGTTGAGCCGTTGTGAGACCAAGACAACTCAAAGGACAGTATACAACATACAGAAGAGCAGGAAAGTAAAATTGAACATAGTTTCGACAACCGGGGCCTATCCCATATAGAAACTCTAGCATCCATACTATCTTTATGCATCCAGTACCATCTCAATTGATTTATCTCGCAGGTATGTTTGTGTGCCCATCTCAAACCCAAGCCATATGATTGAAGGGTTAGAGAGGCGTGTACAGACTTGCGTGCGAGTTGAATCCGAGTAATATTCTTGATGATAAATGCATGGGACCAAGGCAAAAGTATAGCTGCACGCGACCCAATAATCAGCGCCGGCGCCAACGCGTTTCTTAAAAATTATCGGCGCTAGCGCCGGAAAAAGCGCCAGCGCTGGCGCCAGCACCGGGTTCTTCCAAAAGATTATTTTAGCGCCGGCGGCAGCGTGGGCGCCGTTAAAAAGCGCCAGGCGCTGGAGCGAGTGGCGCCGATGTTGAACGAATAAAACGATGGATAAATCTAAATTATTAAATGATATTTTATAACAATATTTCGGTACTGTTGTTACTATTTAAAGTGGCATCAATAGTAAGTTTGCCAGAACTGTGCGGCCTCTTGCTCTGGAGATTCATTCTCAAGGTCAATTTATTCAAAACATTTTTACAGTTGAACCTCGTCTGCAGAACTATTGATATAAAGCATGGGGACTGCTATGTCCAGTTCAGCAAGTATGTTCCCTGAGGTACGAGTTGACAAAAACATAATCATTATCAGCGCCAGTGCCATAATAAAAATTGGCGCGCAGGGCCGGTGCCAGCGCCGGCACTGCTTTAAGAAATTGAAGGAGCGCCAACGCCAGCGCCAAAAAGCGTCGGCGCTATTACTGCCAGCGCTGTAAAAAGCGCTCTGCACCAGCGCTGAGGCTCGTGCAGCTATGGGCAAAAGTAAATATTTCGCTGAATTCTTTTGTAAAAATTATCTTGCGCCACCCAAAAACTTCTTTTCTACTCGTTTTTGATAACAACAACATAAGAACAATTAACTTGAGAACAAAACTCTGGAGTGAAAAATGAGGAGCCTTTTCGAAATTTAGTTATCTTTACGTTAAACAAAATATTTACATGATGGAAGTTTGTTCCGCTTGGGGATACCTTCAACTTTTTGTTTAAGATAAGAAACTAAATTATATTTGAAAAACCTGGTGTGTTGAGAGATGGTGGTGAAATTGACCTTGGTGGTGAGCATTGCACTTGAGGTTCATTTACTAAATCAAAATATTATAAGCAGGTAGTTATTGCATAATTGAGACGAAGTAACTATACAATTGCTGTTTGCAGGTCCCAGCAATAAATGGGAGAGTGATGCAAGAGCCTGATTAGCTGAAGAATTTCGCCTTTTTTGGCTGAGCCCTCGATTGTGAACCTCTGAATACAGTTTGATTTATTGGAGAAAATGTATGCAGTCGAACCTCGACAAGTGGACATATCCACTTGTCAATTTTGCTATTTTACAACTAACTTTTATCCTCATGTGCTATTTTTGGGGTAGGGACGCTTCTTGAAAAGGAAAGATTTTTCATTTTCAAGAAAGGAATGCGAAACTTTTTCAACAGTTTGTGTTCTAAACATACATCTGTGATGCCTATAAAGCTGTCTTTTTAGCAGAATCCATTTATAATCTCATATCTTGTTTTCTGTGTTAGTTAACTGACTTATTTGTGGGTAGAATAGACACCCTGCTAGAGAGGTTTTAGTGGTGTATACTGCTTTCTTTACTAAAAACGACAGATGGCCAAGGTAGAATTTTTAACACTTTTTTCGAGCTTCCAATACTCACTTTGGTGCCATAATGGCGCCCTGAATATGGTTTGGAACGACTGAATTACCGATTTCTGTGATCAAAGCCCGTCAACCCGGAGTACCCATCCCTCCTCTAGGTGGGTAGCCATCAGGACCCTCCGAGATTTTAGCGAGCCATTCTAACCTGCTAAAAGTTATGTTCTAAGCAGGGTTTGAAGGTACTAAAACAGGGGTTCTTTAACCTTAGAGCATAGGGTAGTTACTCCCTCTCGGAAAGAGCCTGGATGGACTACCTAAGTTTTCAGGGATTAATGTTAATGAAGAAACCAACTACAGTATCATGCTCAAAATAATTGTATAGACCAAAACAGCAATTTAATAATATCCCCACCCCAATATTTCGGTACCCACACCTCATCTTTAGATGGATCTCCACTACCCAAGTTTTAGGGGATCAACTAAATGGTCCATCAAACATACAAGGCTTCCCAAAACAATGCGGTTAGGCAGGGCGGAGGGGTGTTAACATGGTTTGTAGGGAACAAACACTGATCTGATCAAACCAAAAATTCATGAAATCCATGAAAACTGGGGTACCTATTCTCTAATAAGTCCCGTTTAGGTGGTAAACCCAAAATTTCGGCAATCTATTGGTCTGCTCTTTTGCTTGTTCCTTAAGAAGGTGTTCTGCTAAGTATTGAAGGACATCTGAATGATGGTAAGAAATTGAATACTATTTATCTCAGGTTTTAACCAAATTTAAATATTTCAGTTCAAATATGCTCCATTATATTTTCAATGATCTATATAATCATTTGTCGGTATTTCAGATGAGATTTGATCTTTATTACCTGAAAAAAATAATGATTTTTAACACATTTTTTACTAGTAGCAGGAATGACCCAAGGATATTTTTTCTAATAGGTTTGTTGCCCGAAAAAATTCAAAGGCCAAAACAAATCATAAAATTATCTTAAAGAGCTAAAGGAAATGAAGAATGAACAAAAATTTCCACGGAAATCTAAGAAAAGGCTAAAAATCGCTAAAAAGCTGGTAAGTTCTTAACTTCATTTACTCATAGCTTTTCACTGTCACCTTTCTGCAAGCTTTTTAAGTCTATCCTGTGCAAAATCGCAAGGGCTTTCTGAATAGATAATTAAAAACTTAAAAACCATTAAAAAATTTTTAGAAGCTTTTTTATGGCAACCCAAAGGTAGGAAAAATTTATAATCAGCCTAAAAGTCACACTTTTCTCAAATACTTTGTCATATTTTCTGAAATATTTTATTGCAGGAAGAAAGGGCGTGAGATTCTACGTCGAATGAGATATTGCATTCTATATAAACATAACACAATTAGGCATAGGCAGTCGAAAATAATAAGAAGGCCATTTTTACCAGTTTCCACTTTGGGCAGCTCAGAAATGCCTTGAGGTTAGACGAAAATCGAGTAAAACGGGCCAAGAAGGGATCAAAAATACCCGAAATATATTGAGAAAATTTTTCATGGGATTTTGACCCCTTCTTGGCCCGGTTTACTCGAGTTTTACCCAATCTCGATCCATTTCTGAACTGCCCAATCGATATTTCACCAAAATTTTGGTACCCCTTTGTCAAACCCGTAAAAATCTTCCGAGGGGTTTTGAGCCTTATAAAAAGGGTAAAACTCGATTTTTGACAAATAAACCAGGCCTGGAACGATTCTAATCGATTCTTCGATACTCTTCTGCCCTAGAAGTCACTAACTGACGAATATTGTGCTAAAAGTAAAATGTGTGCACCCAGGGAGACTATTGGAACCTGCGACCTCAACGTTTTCCTAGGCGATGCGTATATGAAGTTCCCGAGAAGTTTACAAATTTTTTAAAAAACATACCAACTTCAAAATTTTTCGCCTGCATGCCTAGAGGACGTCCAGTATCCATTTAAAGACCTCGAATTTCTCATTAAAAATATATTACAATGGAAGTACTGAGGATTCCACAACAAAAGCAGTTGAATCAAATAAATAAATAAATATTAGTTCCTTCTTTCACGCCCCTTCCAACACACAAAAAAGCTCAATAAACAACCAAAGGCAGGAAGTGATTGTGGATTACAGGAATTAAGTCGATTGTAAGAGAAACTTGCCGTGTTCCAAAAACTATGTGAAGGCGTTTCCGCATTTTTATTTTAGGAATTTTGAAAATATAATGTACAAAACCTCAAGAATTTTTCTGTGGCCGACTCTATATTTAAGTACAGCCAAGGGAGCGACCAAAAGACTGTCTTTAAGTCAGGTCTACTTATACCGACTTTTAGCTCGCTTAAGCAAAAAACCTTCTGTCCTTAAATCAGTACATTTGATTTCAGAGTTATTATTAATTATTTATTAACCATTTGCTATGCTGTTGTTATTAACAGACACGAAAAGTAATACAGAAAAAACGACACAAGAAAATAGAAAAAATAGGTTCATCAAATTACCGTATTTTCTGTAATAGAAGTGTTTATTTTTCGATCCCTCGAAAATAGGGAAAATTTTGAGTGGATCTTGAGATTTTATGCTAAAAAAGTTTTTAAAGTTATTTTCTGACAATTTTCTATTTAAAAAATCTTTTTTCTTGAAACTTTTTGATCAAAAATTAATTTTTCATTGTAAGGGACCAAGGCAAACTAATACCTGGCTTTTCTTACTGGAATTTTGCAAAAGGAGTCTCTAAATGCATGTATTGTCGAGATTATTACTCGGATTAATCTCTAAGGTAAGTTTGTGCGCGCATATCTAACCATTCAAGCCTAGGGCTTGCAGGCTTGGGGTTGAGATGAGCACGAGAAGACGTAGAGGGACCCCCTTCAAACCATAAAACCTTCTGCTCCCTATACAGCCCCGTAAACTCTCAAGAATTAAGATTACCTACGTTCCCCAAGGCAAAAAGTCAATTTTTGGCCAACTTTTTTTCAGAGGATGCCTTTTTAGATAGGAGAACATCAGAAAACAACTTTGAATAGGTTTTCAGCACATAAAAAGTACTTAGAAGTAATTAAAACTACTTTTTGAACAAATAATCAATGGCCAACCGAAGCTTAGGTGCTAATACACTGAATTTTTCAAGGCTATATTTTTAATTTGTCAAATATTTTATTTAGTAATGTATACCTTTAGGGAGGACTGACAAAAGTAACACTCAAAACTATATAATGACTATCTTTTTCTGGTTTTCTAATTATGTCCAAATGTAAATTTTGAGATTGACTTACTCACTGACAAAGACTTTTGTGGCATTTCCAAAGGTCACCTGGTTGGTAATGTATTGAGCTGGTGAAATGAATATTTATTGATTTTTGAATGATCAAATGCCAGATAAGAGTTTATCTAAAAACATTAGAATAATAGACCTGAGATGCAGGAAACAAATATTTTTTCGCTGGAGCAAAAATGAATAATTTCTCGCACTCTCTAAAACAACAAAAAACATAACAAAAGGATGAATAACAAGGTTTTGGCTGCCAAGCGAAATGCAAGGAAGCAGAATTATGAGCCAAGAATATGTCGGAAAACAGATAATAATTAAAAAATTAATTCGGCTAAAAATAAAGACCGCCCGACACAAAATGATCCTGCTGTATATGTCTGACATAAAAAAATCTCGATTTCCCAAAAAAATTATTCCAATAAAACCAAATATTTTTCTGCTTGCAATTATAAAAGCCCTAAAACAGCTTTATCATTGAAAAAGACTACTTAGAACTAAGGCACTATTCCACATTTGATGCCCCTCACAGCCCGTGAGTCACCGGTGTCAAAATTCAAAAAGATCACCAGTGGAGAAATTTTGCGCGAAATTCAAAAAAGTAGTGATTATCAACTATTTTTTTATGTTTATACTGCCGAATTTAGTGTACTCCTGTTTCTTAATTTATACTGGGAAGATTCACCGTCTTTCGGGCTTTCCAATAAGCCATCACCTGCAAACAGAAGATAACAAATTCGGTGGCCACAAATTTTTTTGTGAAAAAATTACTGAAAAAAGCCACCGAGTTATGTGCTAAAGCTGCCCTGCGTCTCTTCTTTCCGAAAGAAGCCTTCAAAATAACACCCTTAACGTGATAGCCCGTAAGCCATTACGTATGTGCCGTATCACGTAAATTTTTACCAGATATCGAATTTTCATACGGAGCGATATTAACACGAGAAAGACGAACTGTGAGACCGGCAGGTTCTCTTATCTATTTAAGACAAATACTTGTTAGCTAATGAGGTTAAAGTGTTTGGAGCCAACTTTTTCAAAAAAAAAATTTTCATCTGGCTGAAAAACAACTTTGCATAGTTTTTAACGTAGAATGGATAGCAGGTTCATTGAATCAGCGTCCAATTTTGATCCCAGAAACGCTTTGTTCAAAGACTTTCACCTACAATTTGATAAGCAAACATTTACAGTCGACTCTCGATTTAACGTAATTCAGGGGACCGCTTAAAAAGTTACGTTAAATCG
>JAKMXJ010047636.1:0-12531 GCA_029339935.1 Anguina tritici
TACCGCTTTGCAAAAGAAAATCTGAGTTGAAGCACCAAAAAATGACTTAAAACAGCATTTGTGTCATGATGTCATGATCCAAATTTGGATCGTTGGGAAATAATGGGTTAAATCCATCGACGAAGCTTAGAAATATAGTTTAGAAGTATTTTTTAAACCTTTTTCCAAACCATACGGCTCAAGCAGTTTTTTCAGGAATTTTAATAACAAAATATCTTTATTAACTATTTGTAAATTAGCCTTCAAATTTATCTTGTAAATTTCACTTATTTGGCACGGTGTTTTAAATATTTCCACTTAGAACAAACCGAATTGAATTCTTTGAATATTCTGATTAGCCAAGTATTACATAATGTAAAAATGAAAAATATAAATTCCCTAGATATTTTTATTCTCGGTATTTTTGTTGGTTGTTACTCATTATTACGAAGCGTATCTACGTAATAATCATTTTTATAAATATTTTGGATATTTTTGAAATATCCAAAATGTGAGCAAAGTAAAATCGCTATTTACTTTTATGCTAGGACACCAAAAAGTAAAAAAAGCCATAATTGAAAACATAGAATTATGTGCACGGCTGAAACTTTTCTTCGCATTATTCATACCTCATCGTTTCAGTCTCAGCGCCATTTTTAGTATGTGTCTGAGCAATAAACTCTAAATTTATTATATTGCATATCGGCAATAATTTTAGCATCACTTGGCGAAATAGGCTATTTTTGGAAGAGGCCAAAAAGTGTGCTCCTGCCGTTTTTATACCAAATTTGGTCATTTTAACCGCGAACTCAGTGCTTTCTGACCGAATTTTTTAAATTTATTCGTTCTCATTATTGTCCCATAAATTCAAATTAAACGGCCATAACTTTTTTCCTGACACGATTTCGCCAAACGGTTTTTTGCATTCTACTCCTCAGGAGGGGCGATTTCATTTGGTACATGATGTCAAAAAAATGCTTTTCACTTGTTCCCCTGTGGTTTGACCCCATCCAGTCCGAGCATCAGATTGGGGCAAGGCTCAAACCACAGGGGAGGCAAATGGAATATCATGCTTTGACATCATATACCAAATCAAATCGCCGCTCAAGAGGAGTGGAATGCAAAAAAACTTTGTCGAAATCGTGCCAGGAAAAAAAAGTTATGGTCGTTTAAAATCGGCGGAATTTCTTGGGACACCTTGTATTTTTTATTTCGCTTACGTATAAAAACAGGTCTTCGTAAGGGAGAATGGTCAGTTTTTAAAGTATTTTTTGCGTCGAGATATGTTGGACCCTAGATACACTTTAATAATCCCCAGCATAACTGTAAATAAATAGTAACTGTGAAAAGTGTGCGAAAGCAGTTTTGTCTATGAACCTTCATTTCCACCCAGTCCTACCACTTATTTATTGACATTAATTTTGTAGCCAATCTATCCGAAGTAAGTAATCTTTGGAATCCTGCTTACATCAACTTTTTAAGCGCCTAAACATTAAAAACTGACGGTAATTCAAATGAATTTAAGTAAAAATCTCGGCCTGGGAATACAATCAAAAAGCTCGTCCAAGTCTCTTAATTTATTTTATTCGATTAAAACTGTGTTGATCTTCAGATCGGCCGATGGAGGGGGCCTTACCAGCCGAAAAAGGTCCAAAAGTTAGTCACGTGAGTGTGGTCAACCTGCCTTCTTCTTGCAGTACATCTTCCAATGCTGACATGCAACCATGTGAGGAAGGCCAAGGCCGCCAGGAGTCCATGCCCACCAGTGTTAGGCCTTCACTTTACAAAAGTGTTTCGTCCCCTGGCAAAACGGTTGGTCACTACCGCCTTTTGACGCAACTATCTACAAAGTCACAAATGAAATAATGCGGGGACCTAAAATGAGTAATTTGGCTAGCAGCACCCGTCCTTACATCCTAAATATAACTTTTGAAACTTCCCTTTCACACGCTAAAACTCACCTTTTTCAAATTCTAATTTTTTTCTTAAAGGTACATTGCCGTTGCCGGGGATAGACCAGTTTGTTACGCTTTTTTAGCGCCTAGTTCTTTACAGCCAGTTCATTAAAATTTTTTAGCTACCAGTTCACTGCATTTTTGTTGCACTGTAATCATTTGTCTTGGCATGAATTTTGATTTTGTAGTCAGAGATACTGAATACTAGGCGTTGCCTCCCCCCGTTTTTTCAGGTGCAATGAGGTATTGCCTAAAAATTTGCATGGTGGAGATGTAGGGGGGAAGGCTGTGGAGGATATGGGAAAAATAGATCCATTAGCGGGGGGAGAGGGAGGTAGGCCAACCCTACTAAATGCAATTGGTAGAATAGTATGAGTTGGTGTTAATGGGGCCAAGCGGAGATCGGCCTGCGCTGAGCCTAAGCCAGACTTGCCAGTCCAGAAGGTAATTTAAATAGCTGCTAAATGCTTAGGCTCCGCCTTGGCCGACTTAACTCCACTTGATCCCCATCCACTTAACGTCCACTCATACTATTGCATTCAATGACCAAAAAAAATCGACAAAAACAACGGTACCAAGGCAAAAGATGGGACCGATTCTTGGGGCTAACAGGAGTCAGTATGGGTGGGGGTCACTTCTTCCTTTTTTCTTCGCACAAAAAAGACAAAATTTTATAGCTAAAAGCTGTAACAAACTGGCCACTAAAAAGTGTAAAGAATTGGCTGCACACCGCCGTTGCCAGCAATGAAATTTGCCTAAATTTGAATTCTTGCAGCGCAGTTTCTCCTTCGTCTACCGCTGTTCTCTTTAGTGTTGTTTCATTTTTTTCAATCAAGAGGTAAGAGAAAAGAGAAAGAGAAACTGTCCCGCGTGCATTCAATGTTTAGTAAATCTCATTACCGACAACGGCAATGGTCCTTTAAAATTCGTTGAATATTTGAATAGAAACTTGTTCAAAACTTCCCAACCATAACAACTCTGAAAGATGCAGTTTTCATTTTGGTAAATTTAGCACAATGTGATACGTCATAATATCAAACCTCCCCTGAATCGAACTCAAAGGTGTGTTCCTTTTTCACTTATGTATTTTGCATATACCATATTTCTTCTAATATACCCTATGGGAGATAATTACCCTGTGTCCCAAAACTTCGGAAACTTTTTTTGGTCCTTTATTTAGGCGCAAAAGTGTTGTGTCGTCATGCTATCTAAGCAAAGCTTCCACGATTCGCTAATATGTCACGCGCGGCTCAGTGGTCTGATAAACCCTTTTGCCCAGTTACAACAAAAAGTTATGGCACAAAATATTCATAATATACGATTTTGTAGCCCTTTTCTTCCTCTTTTCAATGATATATAACAATTGGCTTAATTATCTCAAGTTGGTCACTATCTATCTCCAAACACTTATGAGGTCATTTGGAAAAGTTGGCAGGCACTTTCATCACTGAGTAGTCAAGAGCTACAAAACCTATACCACGGAATATTTTTTTTGAGTATCAGAGTATTGACCCATGAAGCCCTTGAAACAAAGCGATTACCCAAATAATGACCAAAACCCAAGTTTTCCTCATTTATTCATATTTTGGTCATTTTTGGGATAAATCGCTTTGTTTCAAGAGGGCATAGGTCAACGCCCTGATATTCAAAAAATATTCGGTAGTATCGGGTTTTGTAGGTCTTGATCTGCGCTACGACATGCTTCTAAGATGCTTTTGCAAAACTTATCATCCAATCAAATTTTTGACCAGTTAAAATTATGAAAGTGCCTGCCAACTTTTCCAAATGACCTCATAAGTGTTTGGAGATAAATGGTGACCAACTTGAGATAATTAAGCCAATTGTTATATATATCATTGGAAAGAGGAAGAAAAGGGCTATAAAACCATATATTATGAATATTTTTATGCCATAACTTTTGCACCTAAACAAAGGGCCAAAAACGTTTCCGATGTTTTGGGACACACGGTAAAACCCATTTAAATAGAGGCTTGTGGCATTGTGTTTTAATCCAATTTTTTGAGCAGGTGACTCAAAATATTGCCCAGATTCAGGGCTAAATTTTAATTTGTCACTTTTCTGAAAAATGTTCACATGTTTGCAGTCAAAAAGACAATACCACATAATGTTTTTGTTCTAATTGCTCACCCCTCTCCAATCACTCACTTCTTTCTAATAACTCACTCCCCTAGAGGAAGGTTGAAAAATAACTCACCCGGGTGAGCTATTAGAACAAATACGGCACACCTTTTTGAATGGCCTCTAATTATTTTCCGTGGATGTAATTAGAGGAAATACGGTACTAAATGTATGTTTAGCATCAAAGACAAAATGACGGTGGAAACAGCCAAATTCTTCGGAATTGCGCCCTCTGTGACAGCCGTCCTGGGGGAGTCATCAACCACTGGAGCTGAGCTAGATGATGCAGACGTAGATGTGTTGATAAGCAACGGGGAGGAGCAACGCAAATGGCAGCGGCGCAGGTTTCGACACCTGAATAAGCAGTACGGCATCAAGACTGAGGCTGTGGCCGAAGAGATGCAGCCCAAGATTGGTTGGTGTTTCTGGTCTCAAAACCTCGGTCCCATCTTTTGATCCCGCTAAGCAAATACTGCACCAATAATCAAAAA
The DNA here is from genome assembly GCA_029339935.1 of Anguina tritici. Lineage (NCBI taxonomy): Eukaryota > Metazoa > Nematoda > Chromadorea > Rhabditida > Anguinidae > Anguina > Anguina tritici. The sequence continues at coordinate 4,565 of JAKMXJ010047636.1, forward strand.
AATTATAATCGGAGGAGACGTCAGTACCCCTTAAATTGTGATATTTTTTATGATTATTATCAAACAACATTTATTTTTGAGGTATCGACGCTCTAACCGATCTGACAGGACATGGAAGTCTAGGAAAAGGGGCTGGTACACCCATGTCCATCGGGTTGGACGTGCCATCGCCAGGTGGAGTCTCAATTGCTCGTTCAATAGATGGGAGGATGGTTGGCAGGCGGACAACTATTGAACGCAGGGAGAGTGTGGCACAAATAACGCTCTCTACTCTAAGCTCCATTTTACAGGGGTCAGTGCAGCCAAAATTCTAGCTGCCGAAAAAGGCGTTTACACTATTACTGTATTGACAAATAAGGTTTAGAAAGTTTAGATTTACAGTTTTTAACTTTCAGAAGTGCATTTCGTAAGCCAAGACAGCGGCGAGTGGGCGAATTGAGCAGTTCCAAAGACCAAAAGGATGGCACGATAATCTCAGCTGGGACGGCCTCCTCCTGTGGCACATACAAATCTATCAGGGAGCGCAATGCTCTGGCCAGCAACAGCAGTTTTCCATCCAGTAAGCTATACGCCACTATGTCTCATGGGATCGCTCAGGCGGACCAGACCGTTCGCAAAATATCAGGCTTTTTGTCTGGATCTGGCTCTACAGGGGCGAAGGGGGCTGAACAGTCAGGTAAGCATGATAATCCAGCAAATTTTTTCAAGGCATATTTATGTGTTTTAGAGTCAGACGGAGAAAACAGTGGTAGAAATGTGATACGTTTGGATGGACCTCTTACTTCTTCCAAACCAGTAGTATTTGGGTTTCGTGAAACTTTGAGTTTTGATTTAGTGATATTTTAGGTAAGAGGAGGTCAGTCTCTAAGTGCTAAGCCATATTTTGCCGTACCTATGACCGCTAAACCTGAACTTGGACGTACTTCTGGAGTTGAAGAAGTGAGATATTTTATGTTGTTATAGAAGTTTTAAGTCAATCATCAATGATGACAGACCACTATTGCCTTAAAGATTTATAATTTTTCCCCTACAGTGCAAAGCACAGAATTCACTACAAGAGTAACCTGTCAGAATAAACACTCGAATTGGTCCTAATACTGTGTTAGCACCCCTTCTTTCGACCCGCCAAAGAAAAACATCACACGTGTATTTGAGCAAAAAGTACAAAAGATTAGGGAAAATATCAAGAAAGAACGGTACGTGTCAAAGGTTCCTCGGGGCCAAAAGTTCCTCGGGACAAAAGCTCCAAAGCAACTGAACGACGAGAAGGCTTTATTTGCTACAGGTCACAACATAACACACAGGTACTTGCAGTGAGAAAGAACTACAGCATAAGACTTAACCAACTACTGACAACAATAAAATTAGGGGCTAAGCCTCTGAGATACTCAATATAACTTGTTCACCCGAATAGCTGCACCAGAGCTTGGATTCTTTCGTCTGCTTCCTAGTCGCCGGCTGAACAATGATGCACTGTTCGTACGAGTAGTCGGTGAGCTTCTGCGCCATCTTTATATCTTCTAAGAAGTGTCCCCATCATCGGATTATCAATGCCCAAAACGGTTTGCTCGGCAGTGAGTTTCTTTGGCGAAATTGTTTGTTCGGTCCTCGCCCGTAAGAGTTCTATTATAGAAAGACCAGAGTTAATGGGAAATGGAGGAGGATGCATCACTGTACCTGAAATGAAAATTTATTTTGAAGGAAACACCACGTTATTGTATTACAAGACACGCAACAATATAATTCTTCGACATCCAGTCAAATACGGCCTTAAGACTCCGGCTTTATTGCATCAAAAAGGCGTAAAGCTGAAGGAAACACTCGTAAATGTTTAGAGGAGGGACGAAAGTAAGTGACATCAACATCCGGGCGATGATTGCGTGACATTGGCGCGCCACGACATTTGCACGCGACACTTGCGCGCCAAAAGGTATTTTTAAGATAAGCAGGAATGTGTGGGTATCAACAAATTGTGCAAATGAAAAGCGGCGCAGTCTCAAGCTGCAGTGTTCCATCAGCTATCGTCATGTCGACATCTCATCCTGAAGAAGAAATTCTTCACCTTCCCCACAACAATGGTCCAAAAGGTCCGACAGCCAATCAGTGCTAGCAGTGTTGACAAGCCTATCCGAGACAATGTGTGGTTAGACTTCTCTACTCAAACGAAGCAGGAAAACAGCTTTCTGCTTTTTGATTCTCGGTAGGCACTTATTCTACATCATTTTATTAAGCTACACTTCTAGCCAAACCCAGCCTAGAAAAGTGCCGTTCTTCATCTTTATTTCTCAAGCTGGATTCCAATTACTCAACAGCTATAAGAGGTGGTGTTGTCTGACATGTGTTATCAGGACTTTTACAAAACCCACATGGATCTTTAAACACATCATAATCTAGCCTGCTTGTTGACACCCACACATTCATACAGTATCTTAAAAATACCTTTTGGCGCGCAAATGTCGGGCGCAAATATCGACGCACTAATGTCGCGCAAGCCGGGGCGACCAGTGCAAGTTCAGTGTTGGGATAAATTTTTGGTCAAAAAATTTTTTCGAAAAAGTATAATTTTGCATATATGAATTGGTTAGGAGACGTTAAAACCTGATTTTGAAAGAAGAAATCTAATGTGGCGGGTAAATGGCAAAAGTGCCGATTTTTTAACACAAGTTTTTGTGAGTCCAAATCTTAAATGCACCTAAAAAAGCGATGCCGGTTTCGTTAAAAAAATGGATTGGCTACAAGGATTCTTTACAAAACTTCCGTTAGAAGTCAGTGCTAAACATCCAATGGTAGAGGCCTAAACCTGCGTTCCATCCCCGAAAACCCGCATTTCCTTCCTTTGAATGTGAATACCGGAAGGAGAGGCTTTTATAAAAAATTATCTCTATGTTGCTTAGACACAAATTGAATGCGTACATTAGAACGGGCTCAAACAATTAGCTATTTCTATTTTAAGGGTGTAAATTTGGTATACCGTCGAGCTTCCAATTGCCTGTTTGAACTTTTACTAGTAAAATTTAGGGGTTTATCGATGTATGAATTATCTTACTGAGTAGAATTCCATACTATACCATTAAGTACTATCCTCTGTATTTAAATGAAATGAATGCAAATTAATTTGCGTTCATTGCTTGTTTTGGACGATGTTAATATCAGTGTTAAAAGTGCCTTAGTTGCCGTCTTAATTAGTCATGGCTTTGCGAAAACCTAAAGCCCTTGCTTTCAGACCATATTCATACCGGGAGACAAAATAAGATCAGACTCAGCACAAATACAAGGTGCTACTCTCCCTAGGACCTCTTGGAAGGCACCTCAAAGACCAAGTTATTTGCCCTTGGAGGGCAGTGCTTCACAACACAAAGTTAGTTTCTTCCTGGTTAATCCTGGTACTCATCCACAATACCACCATCAGTGTGATGATGATTTAATCAGCTTCTTTTGAAAGCCTTTAAAGTTGCAGCAGTCCCGCAGGTTTTTATCTTCGGCCTCAGTGACTAACGACGATGTCTTCTTCGACCTGTCTCCCAGCACTTGTCCGCTCCCATTACCTCAACCAGATGCTGCTCAATTTCCCAAAGGTAGATTTTATAATGTAAAACGGTTTTAGTGCATAGAGAAAACTGCTCGAAAGGACAAGAAAGGTCACCTCCAAATTTCGAAATATCTTCTGCCTTTCCATCCGCTTCCCTTTGGTCAGTTTTGCAAGACTGGCTTTACCTGTTTCCTTTGTTGTCTCATCGGAAGATGTTGAAACAATTTCATTTTCATACAATTTCATAATTGGGCAGAAAGTTGTTGAGAAACAGTTCACTTAACAAGCAGTTGCAGAAAATGTTTGGATTGTGTAAAAATACATATTCCCCGGCTTATATTTTTGCACATAAGTTTCTAAACCATCTCTAAGTATACACTTTCCTTTATTCTTGATTACAAAAGATAACTAGAGACACAAGCGAGATTTACCAAGGTTTTCTTTGATGGCCTTTTTGTCACGATTTTTTGTTTTTCAAAGGCATTTACTTGTATTAAAAATTACTTCTAACTTTTGATAGAAGGTAAACTCCAACCACAAAACACATTGAAGGGAGATTGAAGCCTATTATAGGGAGGATAAAAGATTTTAAGGCGTTTTTCTCAAATGCAATTGAACATGTTCAAATTTTTATACTTACTTTTTTTGCTCTGTTTTCTAATTTATTCTCCAATCTCTGACTGATTTACCTAGAGATTTTTAGCCCTAACTACTCGCTTTCCAACAAACTACCTGTATTCCTATTTAAAAAACATTTCAATGAAATAAAAGCAAATCCAAACTCTTCCTTTTCAAGTTTTACTTGTATCATACAAGTTGTATGCTTTAATTTTATCACAGTTCTTCACGCAGAAATACCGATGGGTTAGTGCTACAAAGCGCTATGCAAATTAGTGAATGATTGAAGAAAAAACAGAAAATGAACCAAATTTTTTTGGCAAAAACAAGTAAAAGTTAAGTGCTAAAATTTGAATATGTTCAATTCTGTTTGAGAAAATCTCCTCAATATCTTTCACTCTCCATTTAAAGCGCTACTAAAAGGACTAAACTGGACTAAGATTAGTCGTTTAGGATTAATTGTGATTACCGTATTTTCTCTATTGTTCCCCTCGTCTTCATGAATACCCCCTCATATAATCCTCCGCCTGTCCAAGGGGCTCGAAAAATAGTCCCTCATCTCTAATAATGCCCCTTCTCCCTAGTCAAAGGTCAAACAGTTCATCTGAACAAGTGCTTTATTATATCAAACGGAAAGAACTCAAAGATAAAAAACCACTTTTCATGTCAATCAAGCTTTTCTTATCGACATATTTTTCATTTTTCGATAATCCGGCATGCTCCTCATCGTTGCCAGAATTCGAGTGAAACCAGGGTCAGGATTTTTGAGTGAGATTAGACTCCATTTTCTGGAAAAAAAACCAGGACCAGAATCCGATAGGGATCTTGTCCTGTTGTTATCTCTTTACAAAACATTGAAGTTGGGACAAGGCAATCCAGGATTATGTAATTTTCTAGATGGACAAAGAAAACCTTTGACATCAGGAGTATCAAAGGATTTAGCTCGGAGTCCAAGTGCCTTCCAGATTGGTGTGCTGGAAGAGGCTGAACCCCCAGGCTACGCTCCAACCTCATTCAAAAAGGCCTTGTTGCGGACAAGAAGTCAGTCTTGGGGTGAGGGCTTGGTAAGTGAAATGCCTCTTTCCCACTATGCCTTGAGGCGAATAGAAAAGGGTCAGACTGGCACCTTCCACGGCTTCCCTGTGCTCACCAGACAAAATGGATATGATGTAAGCCATATTTTCATTGGAATAAAAACAGGAATTATCCAAGTTGTTTTTGTAATTTTCTTCTGTGTTTATGAAATTGATTGAATTTTGGATAGAAAAATGCCTGATTTTTGTATTTTTGATCCTGTTCAAAAGCCGATTCATCTCGGGGATAAGCTGATTGAAAAAAGCGAAAATTTTAGATGGGTGATGGTGACCTGCAGCAGCCTAGCTCTAGTGCTAGCCCCTCTGCAACGGCCACTCAATTGTACACTTACCCGATCCAAACAGAGTCGGAGACATCTAGTTTTAGGTTTGTATCCCCAATTTTAGCTCTTTAAAACCAACATCATTCAGTTTGTCCCTGCTCCAACACCGAGCCTTTGTAAACCAACAGCAGCAAAGGCTGAGACCCGCAAGACCAGTGTTCCAGGAACACACCAACAAGTCCACGAGCAACCCATTCTCAAACTTTTTGCGTTGGATTAGTGGGAGAGATGCTGAAGGCAATGCTGGAATCAAATCATTGATCAAAGTTTGTTTTACTTAGGCTATTTCAATATTTGGTGCTGGTATTTTAACTTCACAGATTAAATCCCACCTTGCGTACACCTATAACTCGAAGGGGGTTTCTTTATACGGCCATCTCAGAGTTTTATTACCGTATTTCCTCTAACAGGCTGGCACATCGGTTTATTTTTCAACCAGCCTCTAGGTATCAGTTCATTAGAGAGTATCAGCTTATTGGAGCGTGTCGGTTCATTGTTCAGCCATTGAAGGTTCGGAAATATAAAAAAATTACTTGAGGTAATAACAGTCAACAAACACTCCAATTAGGTTGCTTTCAAACTTCAAGACCGAGAGAATGGCCGCTTTCCACAATTCTATAAGCTGTTGAAATCTGTCATAGAGTCCTGAATCAGAGCTACTAGAGACTCGGGATTGAGTATTGGCCAGGAATCGAACACTTGAGACAACTCCGATAATTTTTGAGATAACCTGATACCCAGTTCACTTATCCTCTTTTGCTTTATTTTCAACCTTGCAGTTTCACTTTTCGACCCGTGGATCGAGCACTGTAAGAAGGCCTGACGCTGCTGGAGAAGCTCAAAAAAGGAAAAAGAGTCTTCCTATTTTCGGCAAATTCAAGCGGAACAGGAAGTTGGACCCCGAGGTAGTGAGACAGCTGAAAGATGAGTCATGTGACTACAGACCCTTCTTTACTTATTGGATCACAAGTGTGCAGGTGGTGGTCATGCTCTTCACTCTCTACAGTTATGGCGTTGGCACAGATTTCAGCAATTGGCTGGGAGTGATCGAGAGGTCAGGTATGTCCGATAGCTTCAGTCTATAATACCCTGTGGGGAAAATTCGCCCGATTTTTTGTTTTAGCCATTTTTTTATTTGGCCACATTTCGACCAGATCTTTTTAAAGCTAAAGTAGACAAAAGGAGAATTTGTTTGGTACCAAACATTTCCATGGCCATTTTCATGACTCACCCGACTACATGCCATTTATTCCTTTGAGGGCACATCAAAGCACAGATATATCGGATGGAGCCTACATACCTGGAGAATTTTCAGAGAAGAATCGAGTAAATTTTTGACGATCTGTTCCAAGAAACGATAAACAAGTCCACCGATGGTTATCAGAAAAGACTGGAGCGGTGCATAGAAGTCCGAAGAGGAAGTGATGAACAGGCGTATGAAAATGTGGACATTTGAAATTCAGTCTTATTTCGTTTTATTGTTTTTGGCAGTGTTTTTGATCAAAGTTTTATATGGCATGTTTGGTAGCAAACCAATTCCCGGGTGTCTACGCTGATTAAAAAAATTATTTCGTCGAAATGTGACTAAATAAGAATGCTATTATGGCTAAAACAAAAAGTCGGGTCAATTTACGCCCTACGGTACTTGACTAACAAAGTCACAAAATTACTGTTCTTTGGGTAATTTTGTTTTTACCAGTTTGATTATCACTTTGTTCTTGTGACTCATTTTATTAAGTTTCCTATAAATAATTTCTTTGAGTTTTAGTGTATAGCTTCTAAGGTGATATAACATGTCCTGATTGCAAATTGAAAAAGACTAGAATTCAGAAATCAAAGCAAATTAAATCTTCGATATTTTGAGTTATTGTCTTTTGCATTCTATTTGGGGCAAGTGATACCCTCTTGCAAATCATAATCACAGGGTTACACGACAGGCAATAAAGATACACAAAAACTCCAGGAAAACATTGTTGGGGGACCGAACTAAAAATTAGTATTGAAAGCAAATCAGATTTGAAAAGGGTGAATTTTAAATTAGTGACAAAAAACCCTTCTATCCGGACTCCAAAATGGAACCTCGGATCAAAAGTTTGACGGGGAACGAGGCCAAAATCTTTCCAATATACGGGGACTTCGAAATTTGACCCAAGAGGGACCAGGAATGGGAATGGTGCTGTACAGTTTCTTTCACATTTTTAACCCATTTTTGCCGGGATTAAATATTTTTGGAAAATTTTCGACTTTTTTCATTCTGAAAACGTCGTTTCTAGGGGTAAAATAGCTGGTTTTATTGTAGAGAGTTTAGAAGAAATTTAGGTACTTCATAATTATCCCCCCGACTTTTTTTGTTATGTTATTTATGCTATTTTTTGTTTGTTGTTTTTTATATTAGATGAAATA
>JAKMXJ010047664.1:0-11677 GCA_029339935.1 Anguina tritici
AAAAAATAAAGAAAAAGTCTTCTTCATCTTTCCATGTGGGATTGAACATGAGGCCTATGGGATATGAAGTGTAAAATTCAAAATCCATCTAAGTTAAATAAATGTGGTTTATTTCGAAAAAGTAAGTTCCTGTTTCCATAAATTGGCCTAACGTCGGCTGAGAGCACGTCAAAAAATAACTTTAAGTAGCTTTTAGCGTATAGGGATCACTTAGAACAGACGTTCTATCTATCAGTTCGTGACCATCCATTGAAGTGAAATAGTATGGGTGGAGGTCAAGCGAGCCTAATGGGAGTCGGCCTACTCCGCCTATGGGATAAGCCTAGTTTTGGGGTAGGAGTCAAGTGAGCAATGAAAATTTTTAGAGAGAACAAACGTTATTTTACACAGAATTTAGCAAACAGAGAACTAAGGGAGAGAAACTAAAAAATAGGGAGCGAGCAAAAAAGTAAAGCAGAGCAAAAGTAAACGCTATACAGGCGATTCGATGCACAGACGATTCGATACACCGGTTCGGTACATCGACGGTTCGGTAAACCGATTCTATATACTCATTTCATAGGTTCTTACACAAGACAAATATTTATCTAAAGATTACAAATGATTTCTTGTTTGGCGGTACCTGCTTGCAATGAAAAGGCTAAAAATGGTCTTTTTTAAATAGTTTTGTTTACGGGGGCCCGACTCGTTCCTATTTTAACCCAATGTCCATTGCAGTCAGGAGGCATCGTGCTGTCTTTGCAAGCGAAGCGAGCAACACCTGCCCAAATCATGTGCCCCGAGGACGCAAAAGGTCTATTTGCTTAGCAGTACTGTGCTATTAGATTGAAAATATTTGTCTTACGTAAGAAGCTACGAAATCAGTGTATTGCACCGGTATATCGAATCATCAGTACATATCGAATCACTTTTTGTATCGAATTGTATGGCAGTCAAATAAACAAGCTAACTAAATGTTATTTTCGCTTTATGTCTATAAAGATCATTCATTTTAATGAATGGATATGATCACGAATTCGAGCAGAGGGCTCGAAATCGAGCTTTCGGCTCGAATTTTTTTCGAGCCTCGAGCCCAGCCGGGGACTCGTAAATCTAGAGCCTCGACCGAGCCGTCGATCCGAGCGCTCGAGAATTTCAGGGGCTTGACAACCCTACTTAGAACACTTTAATCCTGCTTTTGAGAGAGAGAAAAAATGGGGAAAGATCGTCTTGACCCTCTGTCTCATGGTTTTTGGAGACGTTTCACGAAAATTGGAAAATTACAATTTTGGCAAAACATCCATAAGCCTTGGAAGAAGTTTGGACAAGTGCACAGACTTCTTGAAAATTACTGACTAGGGGGTTTTCCCACAGCTATACCGATTTTTGCACCATAATCAATCAATTCATAGAAGTTATTACATTTTAATATCATTTGCATTCTCAGGCAGCGGTTGAAGCTATGTTACGTACTGGAGTTCAGTCTCAGTTAGAAGGGATCCGAGCAGCAATCGGACATCTTCAAGCTGCTAGTGACGATGTTAAGCAGATCGAAGACAGGTTTGCCTACTATTTTTTACGCTGTCAAATGTGTATATCGTGGTGCTCTTGATGTCATTGGAATGGCATGAGAATTTTGGAACTTTTCTTTTAGCCATACCTTTTTGTAAAATTGTTTGAGGAGCGGCTCTCAGTACCCCTCTAAGCTTGTAATAGCATATAATACTGCACTATCTTTTCATTAATCGTGTCAAAATCATCGTTTTTGATTCGCTCCTATGTGGTTTGGGCCCAAACCGCCAAGTCTTAGATAGATGGGCCCGAACCACAAGCGGGTTAATGCATAAATTGTGTTCATAGGATTAAGTTGAACATGAAAACTTGTATCAAAAGAAGAGTTAGATGTAGAAATCGCATGAAAAGGAACTTTCGATAAGGTATCTCTTCAAGAAAAGTTCTGATATAAAAAAGTAATTCCAAAATCTTATTTTTATCCAAAGGATTGTTATGGAAAGGGTCGGCTTTCAACTGTTAATAATTTTTTACCCTTTTCAGCATGCAGTCAATTTTCACGCAGTTGCAGTCTATTCCACAGGTCAAGGTGAAGATGAGCAAACTCAGCCAGGCTAACACCACTCACAGTCAGTATGCCGCAGCAATGGAAAATCTTAAGCACATATTCAACGTTTCTGACACAATCGAAAAAAGGTAAGCATTAGTTGCAGCAGTATTAATAGCGGCAATAGTAATGCTGCACTTTATCTCCAAATGATTTCTCCAATTCAGCCATGAGTTCATTATGGAAGGGAAGCTGTTGCAAGCACACAAAAAGTCTCTTGATACTTTTGTGTGTAGGATACGAAAGTAACTTTTATTTAGTATAATGGAGCTGGAGAACGCCAGAGATGATCTGATGTTTGAAGTTCATAAGCTTCATTCGGACCGTAGGGAATATGACAAAAATGTGGGAATCTTGCTAGTATAGTTTCTATTGAGCTTTAATTATTTGTTTAGTTGCTGAAAAACTACTTCGCCGATGTAGAGGTTAGTAAACAATTAATTCTGGTGAGAGGGGTCTTCATTGATTTTATAACGAATTTAGAAACTAGTGCAAGATCTCGCTAAGCAAATTTGGTACATTTGTTCTCGAGCGTTAGAAGCAGTTTGTGGAAATGAAACCGCTGCCCCCCAACAATTAGTATCTGCATTGCGAATCATAGAACGGGAGGAAAGGTAGATTAATTGCATTTTTTGTAAATCTTTTAGTTAATTCTCATTTTTTGCGGAATTGACCAATACTACGTTGATCAGAAAACATCATCCAATCATTTCATGCCTCCCGGGCGTCCTCGGCAGTGGCGAAAACAGTTATTCGAAGTTTTGCTCAAGAATGTTCGTCATCGCGTGGAAGGTAACCAATTCGAAGACAGAACTACTAACCGGCAATGGCTAGCAAGGCAATTTGGGCTAGTCTCTTTCGATTTTAGTTTTGAATCCTTTTCCAGGTATCTGGAGGTTTGTCGCAGAACAGTAGTCGAAGACTTGAAAGTAGTCAAGAGTGGTTTGGTTGCTTGCTTCCCTCCTGAATACAATATATATGACAGATTCATCAAAATATATCATGACACCATCGCGTTGAGGGTATAGTTTATTTGCTTTAGGGCCCTTTATTCCCTATATTTGTAATAGGTGAAGGAAATATCATCCGAGCCACTGGAAAAGAACGAGTTGGTGCAGTTGTTGAGTTGGATTCAAGCGTATCCGTAATCTTTTTTGCATTGAATTTCATTTCTCATGTATCTATTCAGTGGAGAAAACATGTTGGGTACGCCGAAGTTGGGAATTCAAGCCAATGCTCTTGTACAGGAACAGCCATTGTTGGTTAAATCTGCTACCAACCAATTGCATGACAGGTGGGGATTGCCATGTCTTGTAGATTATTTCGTATTTTCCCCATGAAGGCGTTCGCGCCATTTTACCATTTTGAATTAGTAATTTAAAAATTGTAGTCAAATTGGGGTTGGCTTTTCGACACTCTTACCAATTTTCGCATAATTGGCATAATAAAGCAAAAATTCAGGTTTGTTGAGCTTACAAGAAAAGACATGAGCGAGTGGTTGGACAAAGCATTAATCCAGGAAAAAGATGTGCGTTAGAGTCTGGTTAATTTTTCATGTGATAATTTTGAATTATTGCCAGGATTGGTACAAACATGTCCTCCCTGAAGTCGACAGTAATGGCTGTTTCTACACTCAGCTACCCAGCATTCTTTTCGGCATGATTGAAGACACAGTTAGTTCATTTTCTTTACTGTCTTACGGCTACATTTACAGTTCGTACAACCGTTCAATTTGCAGATTATATTCGAATATACTCAACTGATTTTCAGGTTGCGCTCTCCAAGGAAATTGCTCAAGATATTGTACCTCGAGTCATTGATGTTGGTGTTGATGAATTTCACAATTTCGCCACTAAGTATAAAGATGCTTCCATGGCATATAAGGGAAAACACTTCGAAGATAGAGCTTATTTCCAGCAATACACTGCAACTATGGTCCGTTTTTATTTGAATTTAATACGTCCTGGACGAGGTTCACATTGCTATTTATTTTTAAGTATTCCGATTATTTTTATATGTGTGTGATTTATCTTGGGGAGTATGAGATAACTTGTAATTACCAGGATATTTTTTGACTTGTGATGTTAAAATCAAAAATTTTGCTTACTCCCCTGTTGTTTGTCGGAACCTTAACCAGAATGGCAAAATGGCTTAATCTGGTTCTTGGTTATTCGTCGGCGTGTTTTGTTCATGCGCTTACATTCGTGATTTTTAGATCGCAATTGCCAACAATTTGGATATTTGCTGCAACTCTACTGACAAGCTTGAAAAGCACATCAGATTGACCATGGAGGCTGCTTCTACTGGCATGGATGTCTCAACATCAAGCAATAATGACTCTTCCCTCTCTTCTGCGCGTTCTACGAGTTTCGCATATGTGAATAGACAAGAACTCATACAGAAAATTGATCAGCTGAAGAAGAAATGGAATTATGGGATGCAATTCGCGTAAGAGTTAAAAAAAATTACTTTTGTGGAGGAATTCTTGACAATTGCTGCAAATGTTTCGGAATTTTTTTTGTCGTCTATTGCCTTGTTTTTAGCATCACTGCTTTGCTTGATGAAATATTCGAAGACATTCGGGGTCATCTTGAACAGATAATGACTAGGACTTGGCTGATGGGATCTGCTGATCTCGGTAGTTTTAAAGATCATTTGCCTTTTTAAGCTTTCAAGTTTAGAAACAATTTGTGTGACTACAGCCGATTATCACAATGACTACAAAAAGCTCAGTAAAGTTTACTTGCGAATCGTGATGTCAGTTATTGTAAATTGCCATTCAGGACCTCATATTCAGTACCTACTTATAAAAGAACTTCTCTATAAGGTGGTGGGCGAGTATGTGATTGGGATAGACTCAAGGTTTTCGCTGAAAAATTATTTTCAGAAGAGATTTGATACATATTTTCTAGGAGATTGACATTTGCTAATTATGACGAGCGACATCTCGCTGCGGAGAGGTTACGGGCTGACTCTAATCGTATCGAGCAGCTGTTCAAAATTTTTTTTGAACACAACGACTTTTCGGTTGTTTTTAAAATATTTGTTTGCAAGGCATCGTATTCTAATTCTTTAAGATGCCTATGATAACCCCCGTTCTTTCTGCAATGGCGGAAATAATTGACTTAAGGGACAAAAGCCTGGTATGTTAGTTGAAGTGTTGTTCTTCAGAAGAGGTGTTCTGACGTCGTTCAATGCAAATTTGTAAAATTTGGATCTTCGGTTTTCTGTAAATAAGCAGGATTCTTTTAGATTTTAGTGCATAGGGCTTACCTGTCCAAGTAATATAAGGAAAAAACTAAAATCTTTTTGTTTTGTTGTAAAACAGTGTTCTGTGCCGATACAAATTTTGGAAATTTGTCTTCATAGGCGTGGCTGTGCCCTTTTAATTGAAAATGGATCTTCAGCTGTCACTTGAAGCGTCTGGTTTTGTACGTAAGTATCCTGATGTGCATGTTGAGCTGTTGTCTTCTATTCTCCAAATTCGTGAGGATGTTGGTAGGGTGGAGGCAAAGTCAGCTCATTTTTTGTTTGCCTCTTTTGAAGAAAACTTTCTTTTAGGACTATTTCCGAAGAAGCCTTAAATAATGCACGCTTTCATCCGAAAGGAGATCAAGAGATACTAAAGTTGTTCCAGTTGTGTCGTGGTGGTGGGAGGAAGGGTGCTATGCCTGCATTGGAATCTGGTTTGCAGAACATGTTTGCTTCGCTGGTGAATACGAGTTTGACAACGGCGAAAGGTGTCGTGAAGTAAAAACATTGATGCTTTCTTTTGTACGGATACGAATTGTGCCTGTAGCATTGTTGGGCCTTTTGTGCTTGGCGGCCACAATTTTTTTCTTTTTTTATTGTAATTTCGTTAAAACTTTTTGAATTCGGCAGCTTTTGTTTATTGCTTTTTATTTCTTTTTCGTTCAACACACGATTTCGTACAAAAGGTGTTGGGCACTCTAATTTGGTCGTATTTGGATTTTTGGTAAAGTTTTTTCTGAAATTATGGCGACACAACTTTTTTTGAATGATAGTCTTGTTTAAAATTGTCTGCTCTACAGCTTTAGACTGGCGTTTGGAAGGAAATTCCGAGTATGAAAAAAATTCATGAAATCGCTGTTTGAAATTGAAGTAAGAGTGAAAAGTACGAGCTCGTACTTTTATCTTTCACATTTTTTTCACACTTGGAGTTTCCTACTAAGCGCCAGTCTGAAGCTGTAGGGTAGACATTTGTTGTTCAAAGAAATTTGTGTAGCCGTAATTTCAGAAAAAGAATTACCAAAAACCCAAGTACGAGAAAAATACGAGTTCCCAACACTGCATACAACATAAAGTCGGAGGTATGGGAAAAGTCTTCCAATCGGCTTCCACAGTTCATGCATTCTGTTTTCGTTGAACTCCTTTTTTTAATGAGCTCGATAGTATAAGAACAGGTCTATGATGTTTACAATAGCCGATAATGATAATAAAAGTTTAAAAGATTGGTGGCCCCTTCAAAGCACAATAGGTCCCTGTGTCAAAACCGCTTCAAGGGAAAATAAAATACGTTTACTTTATCTTCATTTTTTTTATCGTTCTTCGTTTCATTATCACCTTTTTGTGTGAGAGGATATGGAAACCGTGAGTGTTATGCCATTAGTTGACCTAGTTCCTCGTTTCAAGACGATAAGGGGAAGGTTCGAAGATTATTGGTTTTATCTCTCTTTGCGGAAAAAGCTTTCTCATTAGAGTTTTTAATCAGGGCGAAGGTTTTGCAGAAAACAGTACTAGCGAATGAAGGATTTTCCTTGTTCGATCTAGAAATCTATGCAATAATACTCTTCTTCTCCTCAAAGTAATTTTATAAACGTGGAAAACGTCATTTGCAAAAAAATGGTACTCCCTCTAATCTTATTTCCATGTTCTCTTGTTGTGGCGCTGGGACTATTCGAGTTGACACTTGGCCAGAATGATCATCAGACTGTGAAAGAGGTAATGATTATCTATCAAAGGGGTTTGCCATTGCGATATAGTGAAAGACGACTAACATCAGCGATGTTGATTCACCGGTCTTTTCAGAATTGTTTTAATTAATTTGAATTTCGTTTTTGTCTTGTTTTGAAAATTAATCTGAGGTCATCCATATCACATACAGAGTTTAGAAATGATGACTTGACTTCGGTCGCTATTTCGGTATGTCATTCCAAAAATTTCGGTGCATTGACGCTTTTTTCACAAATACACAAAAACGGATACAATATATTGACATAAGTTTCGTCACTTAACGCATTTAATAACAATGACAAATCAGAGGTGGAGCTTTGTTTAGAAGGCCGCAGTGCTACAAATCCCGGCATCGGCTTGATTTGTAGCACTTTTTTGAAGCAGTTATTCCTATTTTCAGCCCGGTGCTGCTGTAAAATATATTCCTATGTAGTAAAATAATAGCAACTTTTGACCGGAAAAAAAGTTCAGGAATCACTCTTGGCCAATTCTGTTTCGACGTACCCCCACGGAAATTTTTACGATGCATCCGCAAAAATTCAAGAAAACCTTGGTTCAAGTCTTGAGAAGTTTCCCGTCAAAAGTCGCGTTTTTTGGTGTCTTTTGGCGAAGCATCAAAGATGAGTGGTCTGTAGGGTGCCCGTATTTTGCTTTGTCTTACTACAAAATGACTATACATTTCTATAGGAGCCCAGTGGATCATATGGGGGATGCTTCAGAGTGCAAAATTGTCAATTTTCGAGATTGCCAGACTTGACTAAAGATGTTTCGGCGTCGACCGGTGCCGCTACCTATAGTCTGTTGAATGTACACAATTCCGGTGTCGGTGTCCAAGCTAATTTATTTTCAACTTTTGAGTTTTTACCGTCTGAGTAACTGCTTTGAGTTATCGCTTAGCAGCTTCTTATGAATTTGTATCCTTGAGGTTTGATGCGTGTCCTTCGTGTTTTTTGCATAACTAAAGAGACCAGTTGTACCACCGCCACACATTTTGGTTTTGCCGTTAGACATTGAAAATTTTGCGCTGCTGTAGTATCATGTTTCTCCCAAGAATCTGCTAATCTTGGAGCATGCTGAGTCAAGCTTCAATGAAAATCAAGTTGAGGTTGTAGGATTAAAACAGTTTCTAGCAAAAAAAAGATATCTTGGGTGACCAGTCAAAAGTTTTGAGAAAATGTCGGGACTCGGCCGATTTTCGGGTGAAAAATCGGGATTTTTGGGATAGAATCCAACTCTTGATGAAAACCAGAGTGTCAGTCGACAAGCCCGTCGAATTTACCGGCTAAGCTAGCCGGCATAGTGATTCAGGCGGATGAGTGATAAGTCAAGTCTCGATTTGGTGACACCTACTTAAGCTCGACCCCCAGCTGGATACGACACTTTTTTTGCCCCGATTTTCGAACTCTTCTGCCGGTTCTTTTTAGTCATTGTGACACCCTATATTCAAAACAGCTGGGGATCGGTGTCACTATATCGAGACATAACCGCATACACGAAACAACTAAGAGGCATACAGGTTGGTCATCAAGCTCGATGCCGTCAAAACAGCGCTCAGCACTACCCTGTCAAACAGCATGCTCCGATAAAGCACCAGTGAGAACTGAAAATGAGAAGGTGAACTAAGCATAAACAAAATAGTACCAAGAACACCAGTAGTTCCATCACCGATTGCATCGTCCTGCGACTAAGAAAGCTCCACGGTAAGTTTCACCACATAATGATCCAAATCCAGCTCTTCACCAGATGACCCTGTTATTGGTTCTCATGACCGTATCGCCCAAGGGTACCCGAAACGGATAGAACATAAAAAGGCACCGTTAAAATTTTTAATTTGTTCAATTTAATGGCGAGACTGCCAGATACTTATGTACATCGATAGCTTATATCAGGAGAGCCGAAGAAAGCTAAGCTCGGCTTTTACGGTATACCGTAATGACCACAGCCAACGAGGATACCGAAGAATGAATTATTTTTCAAATTTAAAAAGCGTATCGTTGAGATGTCGCACACAGGATGCCAGTTCAAGTGTAAATTGTACTTCCTATCTTACTTTGTTTTACTATTGCAGAGTTTTTGTCAAAAATATTCTCAATGCCATATTCATGCCAGAAAAGAGTTCGAGAAGTGTGTTGGTGGTGCTATGCAAATGGTCATTGCTCGACATGTAACTGTGGAAAAACTGTTTACAAACAACGAAACCATGGAGAGTGAAAGATCACTAACCGAGAAATGCGAACATGGTTAGACTTTTTTAATTAACCATCATTTTATATTAATTATTTAGAGATGGCAGAGAACATCAGCGGCGATATTCGCGTTTTATACGAGCGAATGGACCAATTCACTGTGCAATGCACTAATGAAGCCAACAAAGGATCTTTTGCGCTAGATCAAACACAGGTTCAAAGTTTCAGTTCAAGCAATGACAGTATGTAAAAAAGAGTACCGATAGATTTTTAAAATTACTTCAGTTTCATGGTGACCCTGCCAGATACTTATGCATATTGATAACTTATACCAGGAAAGCCCAAGAAGGCTAAGCTAGGCTTTAGCAACTAAATCGAAAATGCGTAAAGCCATTTCTAATGTTGCTTTGGATTAAAAACGGTAAAAAATAAGTTAGAAGGTGAAACAAAGTGTAAAAAAGTGTTTGGATTCATTTCGCAGGTAAATCTGTGTGCACATCTCTAATCGTTCAAACGTGGTGGGACGCAACCAAATTTCCAAGAAAAAAACTCGCCGACAGCTAATACTCGCTAACCCCGGAACTCAAATATTCGCCAACGGGGAAAACTCACCACCAAAAAAGATCGCCAATCGAAAAAACTCGCCAATGTGAAAACCTGCAGACAACTCATACTGGTTGATAGGGAAATTATTCCAAAATCTTTAATTCTGAAGTATTTTGGACATACTAATTTTTAGAAAATTTATAAATAAAATAGATGCAAAAAATAATGAAACGAAGGCTACTTTCAGAAAAATAAAAAGCTACATAAGTTTGAAACATATATAGGGTGGGCCGAGAAAATCCGTCTCATTTCAAGCAACCGTAGCTTTTTTTTTTCTGACGCGATTTCGACAAACGGTTTTTTTGCATTTTACTCCTCTTGAGCGGCGATTTCATTTGGCATATGATGTCAAAAAGGATTTTCCCTTGGCCCCTTGTGGTTTGGGCCCCATCCAGCCTGAGCATCAGATTAGGGCAGGGTCCAAACCACAGGGGCAAGGGAAAATCATATTTTCGACATTATATATCAAACGAAATCGCCGCTCAAGAGGAGTAAAATGCAAAAAAACGATTGTCGAAATCGTGTCAGGAAAAAAAATTATGACTAATTTGAAATTGTCCAAATTTCTCGGCCCACCATGTATATTTACATATGTATTATTTTTTACCTGCAACAAAGAAAAAACGGTTTCTTTGAAATTTACCATCCCAAGTGTACCCCCCCTGAAAGGGTGCTACAATCATTTAACCTTTTTGTATTTTTTAAATTACGGTGTCTCGCACGATCTTGTAGTTTTTGAGCCAATAGAAATATTAGGAAATTTGTTCTTTACATTATTGAGGTACGGTCAGTGGCTATTCATCCTCTCGGCTAATTCATCCAATTCTTAATAAAATCGGACGATTAGTCCTTTCCCATTTAGTCAGCATAAGTTTGGTGAAGTAGGCGTAATACTGACTTCTGAGTTTTGCATAAACCGTCCGCCCCACGGGACGTTCGGGGTGGTACATTTCACATAAAGTTTTTAAATTCATTCTATTTTCATTATGGATGAATATTTTTTGTTTTCATCGTGTCAAGCTTTTTTAATATCGAAAAGCTTTTTTGTAACGCTAATTAAAGCGCCTCCTCAGGCTTTCTAGGATGACAAAAAATAATTATATGCCTATACGCTACGCAGTCAGCTGGTAAGCGAGACAATGGTCATCGAAATCATATAAAACCCCCTTTTTCTTTACTTCAAGATTCTGCAGTTGATACAAGTTTGCATCCATGCAGATAAGCAATCCATCCAAAATTCCGCTGAATCCAGTGCACATAGCACCATTCATCTGTTTAGGAGGATTCTGTCAATCGAATCCATAAATCCATCATGCTTTACTACAGAGAATAGTGCGAATTTGGCTTCCAAACCTTGGGCTGAATCAATTTTACTTGCCGTGGTTTGATCCAAAGGCGGACGATATTTCATGACATCTTTCAAAAGCTCCACCTGACCTAAATACCATGAGTTTAAGAGTTGAAAGGCTAAAAATAGAGTTTGCCTTCATAAGTAGATGCCGCCAAGAAAACATCAGGACTTTTAACTTTTATCAAGATTGATAAGTGGCTGGACAGGATGGTGGATTTATTGGCGGAGATATATAATCACCAATCACCTTTGGACCTATTGGGTGGTAGTAAATGAATGGTTCGAAGTAGCCCGTGGCCCAAGACCAAGTGGCCCTGGCCGTAGTAAATGAGCGAGGCCAGGGCCGGCCCGAAAACCGGTGCCAAGTGGCCGGTTCCACGTAGCCCAAAAAATTGGAAAAACGGTTTTTATATCTTATTTTCACAAGATCGATGTAGATTTTTGTTCGTGTCTTTATAAATC
>JAKMXJ010047732.1:0-10889 GCA_029339935.1 Anguina tritici
CAATTAGACAAAGATCAGACAGTGATACACCCCAATTTAACAAAAATGTAAAGGTTCAAGTTTCCAAATATTCCAGCTTCAACTCCGAATCCGAGTTAGTGGACGAGCCAGTAATTTCCGTAGTTCTGCCTACTTTTCAGCTTTTTACCAATATTTCTAAGGTAGTCGACTATGCTGGCCAGGCTCCACACACAGAACACGAAAAAATTATTGGGAATAGGTCATATCTACAAAGAACACACTTAATTGAGAAAAAGTATAAAATTTTTGAATTCATCTGGTACCCGTCTCTTCTAAAACAGAAAAATATTCCCATTGGTAACGGGTATGCCCCTTTAAGTTAATTCTTCAAAATTTTTGACTTTCTACTCGGTCTTTAAAAAATTTAGAATTTGAGTCTAAGAGTCTTAGAACCTGAGTCGGAAATTTCGGTTTTTCGACCCTTCGGGTCGAAAATTTCAGTTCTTTGCCAGCCCTATTCCTTTAATTGAAATCGTTATTTTCGTCCTTATTAGCCAAAATAAAATCAGATACTCTTTTCTTGTATTGCAGAACGCACATAATCACATTTTTGGAATTAGAATGTCGAGTGACGAACAATCGGATAAGGAGGTTTGACCTTTTTGCTTAGTCTCTGTTCAAAAGTTAACCTTTTACGTTTAGTGTCCCCTGTGCATGGTTCGTGCTGCTAAAGTATTTTTTCCTGTAATACTTCTCTTTATTTTAGGAAGCCTTCGATGAGGATATCAACTTCTTTCCTTGCAACTGTCAATACCAGGTTTTAATTTTTCTATTGTTAAAAGGCTTGAAATTATCTCCACTGTTTCTTCTTAGATATGCAGATTCTGCTGGCATCGCTTGCGAACGGAGGATACTGGACTGGTTCGTTTTTTAGCAGTTATTTCACCCGGCGTCATTTTCGCAGAATTAGTGACAGAAAAATAGAATCCTTTTTAATGGCCACTCTTGTATTTTAGTGTCCTGGTTGCAGACAGCCATTTCCTGGTATCATAGCTTAGTTAAACCAATATTCTCACAATCACGTCGCTTGCTTTAGAAGATCCGGTCAACTTTCAACCGCTATCGTCTGAGCAAATAAAAAAGATCAAGACTGCAAAAAAGAAGAAAAAATTGCGTGTGCCTTTCATTGAAGTCAAAACTGTAAAGAAGAAGCAGAAACTACGTGTGCCTTCTTCCACCGAAGTCAGACGTGGGCACAGTCAAAGACACTTACACAGGTCAGTAAAAAGTCTGTTTGAAACTGAACGTGGGCGTAGCCGGGATGCTGCTGGGGGAGCCCACTCAGATTTTTTTTTGTTAACTTGGGCCTCGAGTCAGTTTTTTCGAGAATCATTTTTTGAATGTTTGACTTTTCAACAATAAGTGCTGAAAAGTCCTCAATTTGCAGGCCGGCTCCCACTCCACCTCCGTCAACTTTTATATCTGGGCCTTCGTCGGGAAATCCTGGCTACAACTACAGGTTTGAAGAATTCTATGTCTCTCAACTTCGTTTATAATAAACATTTAGGGAAACAGCTGTGCCGTCCTTTGAAAGGTTCAACTTTTTCTTGGATTTATATGAAGATCCAGGCTTTGGTTAGTTTTTATATTGGTCTTTTTCTTTCTTGTTAGACTTTTTAGACCTCTTTTCAGAATCATCATGCGCAGAAGAGAAGACGAGTTGAAGTTTTACCAGTTAATCATGTATCTTTGGTGACAATTGTCTAGGAACCGATAAAGTTTTTGGTAGATTCTTTTTATGTTGTCCTTATGGTTGTTTTTTTCTCTCTCTGGTAATTTCTTCTGATGTTTTGTTCCAACACCCGAGTAGTATTTTGCCACTGTGCTTCAATTTTTACGGTGCTTTCCAGTTTTCGAATTAGCTATACTTGTGCTTATGGCCCAGGATTTAAATGGGTTTATGTTTATGTAGCTACTACCGTAGCACCGTTCCTCCGGTAAGAAATCCATGTCATATATTTTTCGTCCAAGAGATGCTTTGGGATGCCTTTTATTAGCGTTTGTCTTACGTAATAGGCGGAGTGCATATTTCAATTCCGACGAGAAGTTGACCATTTTCTTTATGTTAATCTTCATTTTGTCGACTATTGAAGACGCTACCCTGCGTTGGAAGAGGAATTTGGTTGGATGCTGCTCAAGAATCTTTTTTCCTAAAATGACTTACTTTTTGAGTGGTTTCGTCGCTGCAAAAATGCTTCAAGGTGGACATTCCACCTACATATGATTTTTGTATGTACAGTCGACGTTCAATTTAACGACACTCTGAAAGTTTGTTCCCCAGCTTGGATTGGACAGCCTGGTCCAAATTTGTTAAACGTATCTATTAAATGTCTTCATAATATCACTGCCATATATAGGCCAACAAAATGATCCAGATATCGAAAAAACTTTGATTTCTCCTTGGTTTTCTGTTCTGTTTACGGTTGAGGGCATGAGAGTCACAGTATAAAAAGGAGTGACTCCTAGAAGTTTTGAAGAATTCAAGGGTTATATATTGGTGAGTTTCCGGGGAGATAGTTACCCGTCATTGCTTTGTTTGAAAAAATACAACCTACATTCGACGTGCTCCAAAAGAGGTTTGAGGAATTTTTGAATTTTGGGATCATTGGACACGAGCAGGGTCATGCCATACTTCTTCTCTCTAGCAAAGTTGTCAGGGGGATACAGACCTCTTTGGTAGAGTATGCTGTGTATCCCGTAATCTAAATGTGAGGAGTGGAAAGCCGTTCAGTCAATCAATAGTTTGTATCAAAATATAACTGACGGAAGAATTGTTGGATGATCTGAGCAGAGCCTTTCAAAGTGATGGAGTTGCGGGTGGCAACCTCTGTCATAGCAAATATTCTATATTTTTCCAACAAGTATTTACTTTAATGCAATAATTATGAGATAAACCAAAACCTTAAAATTACACAAAGAGAACAAATGAAAGCCTCTTGTGGATGAGCAGAAACTCGGAATTTAAGAATTAGTTTTGCCGCTTCTTTGCGTCGAATCAATAGTTAGATAAAAGGCCAAAACTTGTAGTTAATAATAGATTTTCTGCAGCAACCATGTCAATTGATTTTTTCCCAACTTTCTGGTGCTAACCCAATCTAGCCGCCTTGACTTTATCTGCCCAATATCGATGGCTTGCCAAACTGGCATAAGAGGTGACCTCTTCAAATTTTCCGCTTATTTAAAGTTTTTGCCGTTTTAGCCGATGAGCAATTGCTTAAGTTCTTCCAAGCCTGCAAGCAGTGCAAAGTTCGCATGGGCAAGATTGTCATTAACAATGGTTAATTTTAATGAAAATATGGTGCTAGGAAGATATACCCCGACGCAAAAATATTTTTCAAAATCAGGCTTTATCGCCTTCTAAGCAATTCTTATACACCAAAACTGACAAAAGAAAAGAGTGTTTTAATACACTTTGCTGCACAAGAGGTCGATTTTTTCGAAAATTTTTGACCAAAAATTGACTTTCTCCCTTTGCCCCCAATATAAAGTACCTCTAGAGGGCACCTGGGTACTTCATAGAGGCTAAAAAGATAGGGTTTGAACATGGTTTTGATTACTGAGACCCCTCGCATATCAGAACTCTGGTATGCATACTGTTTGTGTGCGCTTCTAAAACCCAAGCTTCAAGTCCTGGGGTTAGAGATGCGCGCACACCCACACCTGTGAAATGAATCTGAGCAATACTCTTGACAAATAATGCATTTAGAGACGTTTTTCGCAAAGTTCCAGAAATAAAAACGACGACATATACTTGTAACTAAGGTGTTTATCTTGGGAGACCAAGGCAAAAAGTCAATTTCTGGTTAACGATTTTTTTGAAAAATCGTTTATTTGTGCAGGAAAGTGTCCCAAAACACCTTTTTATAGCTTTTAGCGTATAAGAATTGTTTAGGAGACGATAAAACCTGATTTTGAAAAGAAATTATTGGGAGGTTGAGGTGGTATAACCTTACCAGGGTCGGAAATATTACGATATTGTTTCTTGCAAAAGGTGTATATTCAAGGGTTTTAGTGATTTACACTTCAATTATTTTTTTACGGATTAAGATCAAAATTGTTTCCAGAAAAAATGTCCGTCAATTTCCATGCTGAGCCCTCAAAGGACTGGCGTAAAGACTGGAAAGGAAATCTGCCGAATTGTATCGATTCTTACGAGCCTTGTTTTATCCTGTTCCGTTTCGACTCCAGCCACGATTGGATTTTGATCAGGTTGGGCTAACATGCAATATTTAATGTTAATTCGTTTTAAAATCCTTTAGTTTTGCCGACGACAAAGCTTCAGTGCGCGACAAGATGCTGTTGGCAGCTACCAAAGCCAGCTTCAAATCAGATTTCGGACAAAGCTTTATCAGAGCAGAATACCAGGTGGCCAACCGCAATGATCTGGCTTTAGACAACTTTGAGAGTCGATACCTGAACGCCAACACACCCAACAAAACATCCACCACTTTCTCTGTGTCTGGCTATGATGAATCACAGCCCATGTCGCAGATTGAACGGGAGTTGAGTGCTGCAGCTAAGGACAGGGCCGCCATCCCCGTGAGTGGGGAAAATTTACTTTTATTTAGAAATCGATCTCTCAATCAAATCATTTTCTTGCCTAGGCAAAGACGAATCGAGTGTAGTGGAGCCTGCAAACCCGTGTAGAGCCTGCAAACCTTGAATCCTAACTCTGAAATGTTTTCTTGATTCACTTGGTCGCAAAATATCCTTACAGCAGGGTTGCCAGGTAGTCTGGCAGAACTGACCAGTTTATACAGACCTGGTTTACAGTCTGGGCTTGATTTAAGGGTCACGCAAAAAATTGGTTCCTCCGCTGGATTGTCCACCCAAATTTTCGACCTCAAATCTAATGTCGTTTGCCGATTCGTATACTACTGTCCCTGAGGCAGAAAATAGTAAGGGTTTCAGGTGAACGGCCAGCTAGCAATCATTTTTTCCAATTTTTTTTGTATTTCTACGTGAAAGTACCCATTTTTGCTAGGATCTTTTTATTCTGAGGACGCCCGGTATACAAAAAGAATTCGAATCTGAAAGCAAAATTCCGAAAAGATGCATGCTTGCCGAGATCTGGCAAAAAGTTCGACTGCTCACTTTTGGTCATATCTAATCGACTAAGGACCTTTTTAAAATTCTTTTCTCACATTCGGATTTCTCAGAATATTTTGCGTACTAATTACATACTCGCATTCAAAAAAGCCGACACTCGATTTAACCATCGCTATTTTTGAAGAATATGATCGTTGAATGGATCGTGGAGCGCATAAAAAAGTTGTATCACTAAATATTGGGTTATTTAGTGCCTTACATTGCCTGACACACGTTCTTCGTGTATTCAAGAAGATACTAAACGAGAACATACTTAAAATTTGTTATTTTCTTTTTACGGATGCAAAACTGTGAGAAAAAACAATTCTTTCAAGCAAATTTTTTATTCCAAAAAATACAACATAACAACTCGGAACTAACCGGCAGTTCTTGAGACACTTCAAAAGACTAAGACTTTTACATTTAAAGGGGCATACCCACGCCCGTCCACGCAAATTGGTCAAATTTGAATTGTCGGGGACCAGCTTTTCGCAATAAGACAAAACAGATTTGAATTTTGCCTTATAAAATTGGGTACCAAATTTCGTTTATTTAAATTTTACAAGGAAAAATTCAAATCTATTTTTTCTTGTTGTGAAAACCTGGTCCCCGCCAATTCAAGTTTGACCAATTTGCGTGGACGGGCGTGGGCATGCCCCTTTAAAGAAAAACTATAAAACAAAAGAACAAACTTTGTCAATGTTCTCAATGACGGCAGGTGGCAGAGTGATGGCGGCAGGCAGCGGGGAGCGACCCAGTAAACAGAAAATAGTATCTGTAAATTAAGTCACACATTCATGCTAGTGCAAAGAGCTACCAAAATTGCCATAAGTGTCGTAAATGGGAAGCACGTTCATTCTTATAACGGCAAGAGCAGGCGACTAAGAAACTGCGGATGCAAGACAAACCAACAGTTATTTGAACAAGTTCAAAGTTCGCCTTCAAATTCGCTGATATTTACCCGTTTGAATTTCCTACTCGAGACCAAAGGCCGTTTGATAAAATGTAAAAATATCCTATAATTGGATTTGAAAAATTAATTATACGTACTTTTGTTGAAAATCTCCAAATGCCACCTTCGAATGGACAAAATCTCAAATATTTTAAAAGCAAAACCCAAATTCTAAAGGAATATTTTCTTCGCCGTCAAAAGAACTTTCCTATGATTACAAACTTGTCCAATAAGAATTTAGAAATAAAAAAGTTTTCGAGGGTGCAACGCGACCATACAAATTAACGTCACCTACCCATGCCGAATACTATATAGATTTTCATTTGTTTGCACCATGGTTGGCAAAAGCTACAAAATGCCAAATGCCGTATAACCTCTATTAATCTCCCCCCCCTCTCATTAAAAATCGCGTTTTTGGCATTAGTTTTTTGACCCATTTTTATAGGCGACTCTTAGGGAAGTTACCACCCAAATTGTGTGAACGAACACGATTTTGAATGAGATAGGGGGGGAGTAATATTAATAGAGGTTATACGGTAATCTACAAAATAACTCCTAAAACATTATGAGTACACACCTACAGCAATTTTGTAGGTTACAGTATTTTATCTAATAAAAGTCCCCCTCAAGTCCTCTTCCTTTATTTATGATCAAGGAATGCCTGTCTCCTATTACCATCTCCTTGATAATTCTTGCTTAATTCCACCCGATGCGGTAGATTCCCTCTATGATGTAGCGCTTGTAAGCTCTGGAAGATCCTTAGCCACCTTAATCTTCGCCTTGAGTTTCATTTTCTAATATAGGCGAATGAATAAAGGAAATCCCGGATTTTGGGCTGGGCTTTTATTAGAGAAAATAGGGTATTTGGCATTTTGTAGGTTTTGACAACCGTAGTTTTCACTGCGTAAATCACTGGTTTACAGTTTTCCATGCAATCCTCCCAAACCATGAGAGGAATTCAGTTTCCCATTGACCAGGACGCCTGCCAGTTGCTCAAAGCATTTTCCAAGGGCGACATCGACTTTGTGCAACGTATGCTCTGCCGCTTTACCCAAATTTGGAGCATCTAATTATCTGGTTTAGTGTCTGTTGACACTCTGAATGAAGCCATCAAACTGGAGTCCAGCCAAGCAAAACTGGGTGTGCACGAGTTGAGTGCACAGATATCCAAGCAGAAACCACGCTATTCCCTCTTCCGATTTGCCGACCACGAGACAAAGCCTGTGTGTATGTTGTATTTTTTCAAATTTTTGGTTTCAAGGCTATTATTCATGTGTATTATTTAGTTTTCATCTATTCAGTGCCCCCCTCACAGTCGTGCACTATCAAGGAATTGATGCTCTTTTCCAGGTGTTACAGCCGGCTTAGCAGCCTTAAATTAAAAAAGGGGGGGGGGACTTTTGAGCTGGTTTTCGGCAATAAGGTTTTCGACACTACTCGTTAATAATCCTCTCCCCAGTGAAGCTATTCGGGTATACCTCCTCCCGCCCAAATCAAGTTTTCTAAAAGTGTTCAAAAACCATTTTTATGTAATAATTTAGTAGTGAAGTGACCAAAAAGTATTTAAAAGAAGAATTATGGCTGTATTGGGAGAGGGAGGGAATAATAGGGGGCCACTTTGTAAAAGGGCTACTCAGACAAATTGAATAAGGTGGAAGGGATGTATTAGGAGGGGAAGGGAAAAGAATGCCGCCATAATTTCTAAACACTTTTATCAATGTTGATTTGGGGTGGTTATATAATCGAGTAGCGCCAGGTTTTCTTCTTGAGTGAGCTCATTTTTACTCATTTCTCTTTACTTTTTTGTGTTTGAGTGCCCCAGGAATAATTTTAAGCCAGTAAACGGATTTTAAGCCAGTTTTTTATAGTTATCATCATTTTCTCGGCTCTATTAGCTTCCAAAATGCGTATAAAAGACCAATTAAAGCTTCGCTACATTGTGCCTAATCACTTCGAAAAGGGATGGACTGTAGCACAGTCATTCCGCGGTCTTGCCGACACACGGTGATGATGCAACCAGTGAAAGGCAAGCCACACATGGCTACACATGGAGGGACGTGGTCGCCAGTTAGATTTTGATAATAGTGCTTTATTGAAAGTTTTGAAAGATTAGATAAACTCTTGCGTATCTTTATATGAATTCCGCTACGGACAGACCAGTTGCGCTCAGTCGGTGCCGCAGTGATAGAGATGCCTTGTAGCAATAGAAAAATTGTGCAAAGGAGCGTATCTTAGTATCAGGCCTTCTACGACGTGAGCACATCCATTGTTTGCAGTGAACCCCGAGCATATTCTCTTTTATCGGCGGCAAATATCCCTGTTCCAGCAAGCCAATTCGGCCATTCTTTCATAAGCTTAGCAACATTTTAAAACGGTAAAAAATAAATCCCAATAAAAGTTGTTACAACTTTACTTCTATTTTTCATCCTGCAAACACTTAAGCTGGTCCCAGCTGAATTCAAACTTTTGAAATTGCCATGAACATGAAGAGATAGGGTCCATTAATATTTGTTGATTTAGTTGCAAAGCACCTTTTCTCAGCGAGATACAAAACGAGTGCGGTGTAAAAGTTACCAAAAAGGTATATTTCACAAAAAGAGCAGTTTAAGTTTGGCTCAGCTGTTTTACTGACCACTTTACACCCTTTTCGGACTTCAGATCGAAGTGGACAGTCGAGACAAGCTTGACGAAGAAACCCTACTCAACTACGTCCGGCCAGAACCAGCAGCCTCTGCTGCTGCTCCTGAACAGTTCAGTCGACCCAGCCGACCCGGCAACGGACCTAGGAGAATCACTAAAGTGGCTCAATAGTCTTTTAGCTTCATAATGCTCTCTCTTGATAAATTCTTATTTGTATCTAGTATATTGGCTTTAAGTAGTGTTATTAATGCATGAAATCACAAATGCCTCTTTTCTCCTGTTTGTCCAGTAAATGTATTTGCCAAGATATTGTGTCTGACAGCCTTTCTATCTGCTGATATTGTTGTAAACCATTTTTTTATCATGCTATTACAGTCGACTCTCCCATTAACGCACACACCTTAAAGGGACATACCCGCTGCTAATGGGAATATTATTGAGTTAAAAAAGCGTCTATCAGATAAATTCAAAAAGAAATTGTGTTGCAACTGGAATTTATTATTTTGCATCATATTTAAAAATTCGAACAGACCATCGCTTCATTTTAAACAGAAGGCCAAGAATTTTCAAATAAATTCTCGTGTTTTTTTGTCGTATATTATGCAATTTTGTGTTCTAGAAGTAAATTTTGCAAAGAAAATCGATTTCTGTGTCAGAAAGTGCACTCAATATGCGCAAAACCCCGAAAATCGGTAAGTTTTTTTTACCCTTGTTTTGCCTTGGTCTCCCCTGTGGTAAAATATTTTTTTTATTGTTCACATAATTTTTTTTTTAAACAATCCTATCAGACGCAGGGTCGAAAAGTAGACAGAGGTCATTTACACCAGATCTGCAAGGTTATTTGCTAAAACGCTAGCAATAAATTATTCAAGTTTTTAGACCACAAAAATGACGTGTTTTTTGGTCAAAATTTCTTTTGTATGGAAAACTCTCAATTTAATATTTTTAAAGCATCTTTATATACCAAAATAAAGTCCGTAATTTTTTCTATCAGACTACCAAGATAGAATTTTATAAACCAAGATTTTGAAGAATTACACGCAACTTGAAGCAACCAACTGGCATATATACTTGTAAAATCGGGGGCTTTTGCATTTTCCACTGCATTTTTGCATAAAACGTCCAAAATTTGCATTTTTTTCATACGTTTTTGGTACCAAAATGTAACAAATTTACTCCTCTATCAGGTCTCCCGTTTTGTTTTGAAAGTATAACACGGAACTTGGCTGTAAAAAGCCATTTTAAGTTAAGCGACTCGAAAAAATTTACAATATTTATTTATGGAAACAAATTGTGGTCAAGATTTTTTATGCTCTTTGGGCAAATTATAGCTTCTTGGAAAGCCCTAAACAAAGCGAACCTAGCTGGTCTAAAACTTACCAATAGTAGATTGAAAAAGTGAGCAAACGGACAAAGCATAAATCCAAACAGGATTAAGTTTAATTTATAATTTTGAATTTGGCGCCAAAATATGAAAGTGATGACGTATTTGAATTTTGACACCCCGTGATTTGTGCAATTTCGAGTCGTGCTAATTTCCTGCTCCTGTCATTTTCTTTTTTGCATCATTTACTTGATTTTATTATTGTTGCATATTTTAGCTTACACATGCATGCAAGAAATAGCTGTCGTTTTTCTTAAGAACAATGCCAATGATACTAAACTTCTACTGCGACTCACGAAGCCAACGGAACAAGTACGGTCCTTTCAAACCGTGTTTGGCACATTGTTTTTTGAAGAAAGTATGCTTCGATAGACTGTTTGGTTGAATCCCAAATTCTTGGGTAATGAGCTGGACACCCACCTGGAGGAGGGGTGAAAACTCAAGTGGTGATTGGTTTTAAATAGGATCTTATGTGCTTTGGAGGGGTGGGGCAACTGATTTTTTTCGATTTTTAACAATTTTTTTTGGCTTAGGCCTAAGCCTATATCACTCTTAATTGCTTTCTCGCAGAGGTGGGCACGGACCCGACCGGTCCAGACCGGACCGAGAAGGTCCAGGCCGGACCGGACCAGTTAATAAAACAATATTCAGTTTTTTTAACTTAATAATTTATTTATACTTATTATCAGGGTCTTGGTAATACTTATATATTTTACAAGTTAAAGCTACTGATAACACATCGGGCCCACACTTCTCGATCCTGTAAAAATAAGTAGTCGCAAGCTCCATTAAAAATGTTCTGTT
>JAKMXJ010047842.1:0-16445 GCA_029339935.1 Anguina tritici
TCCGATAATAATGGATATTCTTGTTTGGATAAAGCCATTAAAAAAGCCATGTTATCTGTAAGTGTCCTCCTCAACAAAAATTATTTCATCGTGGGTGGGAGTGTGTTTTAAACTTGAGTTCAAATGCGTCCCTAGTATACATGTAAATCAGGCAAATTCCGGTTTGTAAATTTCCTGCCACAAATGACGGTCCGAAAATGTTGTCTCCGCAAATGGTAGTTTGCAAATATGCGTTCGCAAATGACAATCCGCAATCTAAACGCAAATTTCACGTCCGCAAATGATCTACCGCAGATGTTACTCCGCAAACCTCGCCATGCCATATCACCTTCTAAATTTGGGGCTGTGAGGTTTGGAGTGGTGATAAGCAACATCAAGTAAAAAGTTGTTTTATAATTATTTTATTGGCTATATATGTTTCAAAATGTATCACAACATTCCTCTCTTTGCCCTACTTGGCCATCCAATAGTGAGCATCTAGAGTATTGAGTGGATCACTTGTGTCAAGGCGAGGCAGTTGTGCTTCCACGCCATGTTCTCTAAATTCCTTTCTCAACATCTGCTTTTCCAGTTTGTTTTTATCGCCTTGGCCCAGTTCAAAAGTGTTTGGATCAAGTAGTGACTTTAGAGAAGAGTCACTTGTATTATTAGTTCCTACGGTTGTTGCTGTCTGAAGGAAACTTTTTTAATTCGAACGAAATAATTTCATTTACATTTTGGGATGCTCCTTTAAATGTGTCTGTGTGTGAAAGGTCAGCTTGTAAAGTGGAAGAAGTGTTTTCAGTAGTTGACAAATTTTGAGTACCTAATCCATTTGCTTCAGAATGCCGTTGGTGTCTAGCAATGGGCAATACAACTGCAATTCCTGTGGTGGGAGGTTTGGGTGTTGCTTGCTTAGGTGGTTGTTGTTGTTGTTGTTGTTGCAAGCTTAGACTGTGATTAGCTCGTGGCAATGGGGCTTCTTTAGTTATATCTGCATCTAGCCTAGTGTCTAAATAGTTAAGGGAATCATTAGGTTAAATTTTTTGGATACTTCAACATTCATATGGGTTAGAGATGACTGCCTGCTTTTTATCCAGCGAATGTTTCTTGTTAGGAATCTTGCTCACACTAAATCCCGAATATGGTAAGAAAATAGAAAAGATCGTTTATAGAGAGGATTTTACTGTTCGGGCCCAGTCTTGGGGGCCCGTTTATAGAGGGTCCGCTTATGGAGGGTCATTTTCTAATAAATTACTTGTATTGTGTTCGGGACCGAGCCTTGGGGACCCGTTTGTAAAAGAGCCCGTTTATAGAAGGTTGACCGTAATTGGGTTTGAATAAGCTAATCCTTTGAAACATTTGCTTTGTTAAAACCCCTTTATACCCACGTTTTTATAATCACTTATCAAAGCTTAATGGCTCCTTGGAAAGCTGAGATCAAGGCTGCACGCTGGTGTAAACATATAAAATTGTATTGTATAAAGTGAGTAGAGATTATTGTTGATACTTGTTCTCTTTATTACTTTCTATTTCTGGAACTTTTTAGAAAACTTTTATTTTTACTGGGCTAGTGTGCAAAGCCTGAAGAAGACGCTGAAGGAGATACTTATCCCTCTGAGATAGATGTGTTTTACCCCTTGCATGAGTAGAATTCAGGCACATATTACGCCATATTCGATTCTTCAAAAATAAATTTTCTTGTATATGCGAACGAAAGTTTTGTAAAAACTTTGTTTATTTAATACCGCGTGTTCGAAAAGTTCGGAACGGATATTAAAATTTGATTTTCTACTCAATACCAAAATAGACGTATCAAATGTACATTACCATTTGAAAGTCCTGAAGTCCTACCTTGAATGGTGCATAACGTTTACTTCCTATAAACGGATTTTATGCCTGTAGAATGGCCGATCTAAGAGTTTTGTACGTCTTTGGCAAGAGGGGAAAAAGTTACTGAAATTGCTCATGATATGAACGTGATATGACCGAGCAAAAAATCTTCTCCGTCGTTTTTCAAACAATCATTATCGGAGCATCCTCTTCTCAGACAAAAAGTGGTTCAATGTGGAGCAAGCGCACAATTCGCATAATGATCGTATCTGGAGGAAAGAGTCCTCTTCCAGCAGAAGTCAAAATTGTGGAAAGAACTCAGAAGCCGAAGCAAGTCATGGTCTGAGCAGGAGTGCATTGGTCAGAGAAAACAGAGCTAATCTCCGCGCCAGTGGGGACAAAAATGGAATACAGGCGAATTATGCAAAATAAAGGGCTTCGATGGGCAGAAGATCTATTTGGAGATGAAGAATGGACTTTTTAGCAGGATGGGGCACCTTCACATCGAGCTGCCGAAACTCAAAGATGGATTGCTCCGCAACGCAATCAAGGTCGACATTGGACGAGCGCGATAGCGCGGGCTCCGAACTCTCCTGACTGGAATGTGCTCGATTATTTTGGCTGGCCATATCTTGAGTCGATAGCATGCTCCAAACCCTACAAATCAATTGCCAGGCTGAAGGCTTTGCTGGTGAAAGAATTGGTCCAGATTCCTCAAGAAATCTTTCAAAAAGCCATTGAAAATGCTCTTTACACATTACATCAGCAACCTATCTTTAGATTTTTAGTCGATTACACTACGTTGCCGAGGTTATTCCTTCTGCGGCGGGAGAATTTCCCTTTCGCAATTTAGGGCGACAATTTAGAAAAAAGCTCGGAAAAACCAACTGGTTAGCTGGAGAAAACCGAAACGTAAAACCAGATGGGCCGAAACCCGGTTAGCAGAAACCCGAGTAGGGCCAAAACATCGCTAATTCCCTTTTTATTTTGGGCGCTCAATTAAAGATGCAACTCTGCTGGCATCTATGTCTATGGTGAGGGCTGGAATTAATTTAAAATGCTCACTTTGAGTGTTTTCGCCCACACTGTTCTGGAGCCTCTTCTGCAGCGTTTGGTTTTGGAGTGTTGGGGGTGATTGCTTTTGCATCGCAGAGTCTACAAATTTCTGCAAACATATTGAAATGTAAGAGCTCAAAAGAGAATCATTTAATCAATTTACCATAATATTTGCAGATTTAGTACGAGGACCTTGTTGAGCTATGTGCTGTTGGTTGATTAGTTGTGGAATATTTCCCTGTAAACTGCTATTTTGCTGCGATTGCTGCTCAAAGTAGGTGTGTTGGGTCGAAGCACTGTTGTTAGAATTTAGTCGATCGGATGGGATTACTGCGGTGTTAAGACCAGTATTTGTCGGGACTTGTGCTTGTCTCTGAGCAGCGTATGGGTTGTGTTTTGATAAGTTTTGATGCCAGGGAGAAGCAGCTGGAGTCTGAGAGTTATGTTGAGAACAAACCACACCACTCGGTTGGTGCATTGCTTCGGGCACAACCTGACTGCGTGCAGGGGCATAGTCTTGTGTTTCTGATGGGGCTACAGTATGCTGTGGAGTTCCAGATGTAGGTATGTAAGCACCAGCAGATTGACCAGGCACGGGTTGCCTATCCTTATTAGCCAATACAGGCTGTGCAGCTGGCGCTAGTGCTGGTTCTCGTTCGTAAACCGAAGGGTTTCCAATTTCCACTGTTGCTGCAGGAGCATAAGAAGTATATGGGACTGGTTTATATTGGCTTCCATGCATCTGTGGCTGTTGTGCAGCAGGAGGGCTAAATTTAGATTTTTTGGATATATTACATGCATACCTGGCAAATTTGTCTAAAATTGTCTACTTTTTTTGCCTTATTTGCCTACCCTTTTCATACTTTGCCTACTTTTTTGATAACTTCGAGTATTTTACCTGGATATCCCCTGCGGCTACACTAAGAGAGCCTTTAGGGACATACCTGACGCTTTTGAGACCATTTGTAGGTCATTTCACACCATACAAAAATGACCTGCTACCACCGGGATTCGAAGCTGTGGCCCACTCCCATAAATACCTCATAAATAACCACGGATTATTTAATGGGGGAGGGGGGGTTATTTATGGGTCTATGTTCTAGGGTCTACGTTTATGATTCCGTTCTGGTTTTCCGGTTTTTCGGAGAATTAACAATTACAGCGCCAGGATGCTCGTATCTGAAGGTGCTGCTGCCCTAATACCATGCTGAGGCATTGTTTGCTGGTGCCGTGGGAGGTTGGCGGCTGATTTCAGATGGTATGCTTGCGGGTTTATGTTTGTGAGCTGTGCTAACGATTTTTGACCTAAAAAATCATCTTTAAATTATTATTGCAGAACGAAAACGGTCTTGCCTGATTGATGAATGTTGCTGTGGTGTGGAATAGCTGGCTGACTCATACAGGCAGACTGCTGGCCTGCTGGATGTGCATAGTAAATCTTATGGTGGTGGGTGGTGGTTGGTGCAACCATTGGGCTCTGGTGGTTGTCCTTGACTGGACTGTAGAGAGACTGATTTGTGCCGGCTTGGCTGGCTAAAAATGCATCAAAAGATGGCATATATGGTTGTGAGCTTGGATTTGAGCGGTAGTTGCTGGACGTTTGATGGCTTTTTTGAGGATTGGAAGGATAATTGCCAGATAGATGGTTCGGGACATGCATCTGAGCGGGACTGTAATCTTGACTTGGATGCACTTGTAGCTGCCCACGTGGTATACTTGATCCTGCTGGACCCATTTTATTCCGATAGTAACTCATGTAGTCACCAAGTCTTGGTCGGTTGCCTGAAATAGATAAATTGTAGAATACGTATAACATACTATAGAAATTTGCCGAAAATCAATGGCTGCATACCTGTAGCTGCTGCAGCAGAAGATTGTTGTGGTACTGGACTAGAGAATACCTCCGCCATCTCAGCTCTAGAAGCAGCTGCGTTTGGTTGGACTGGACCAAGGCTGAAGTCCTTTATAGCCTCGGCAGCTTCTTTGGCTGCCCTCCTCTGGTTTCGAATTCTTTCGGCTTCACGCCTCTCATTCTCCTCTAAAATTTAAAAAGGTCGTTTTTGGAATGAATCCAATCAGTTTGTGGGCTGCTTACTGGCAGTCTCTATGTGCTCGACACCTTTGCTAAGAGCTGAGATGAAGGAGAACAGTTGGGTGTAGAAATTGAGAGCCTTATCTGTTTTGTCGGTCACATCCATGAACACTTGGTATGCGGTCACTATGGTCAGGGATTGCAGAGCTCTGCTGAACAATTGCAAAGTTAACTAATTTTAATGTTCACTGATTTCATCACACCAACTTACTGCTCGTTAGACTCTATTATCTGACGGCGGAATTCAGCAAAATTAGCATTTGCTTCTGTAAGGGCTTTGAGTATGGTTTCTTGAGCAGTCATATTTTGTTTGATCAAGCTGATGGTCTTGGAGTGCTTGTCCAGCTCTCTTTCAAACAGCTTCTAAAGAAACTTTTACAAGGTTGGGCCTTGAGTTGTAACTAAGCACAAACTTTGGGGTCCAATTCCCGTTCTGCAAGTGCCTTCCTCGCAATATCGTCATTTTCAAGGTCTACATTAAGTGTGTTCAACAGGTTGCACCTTTGCTTCCTCATCTCATCTACTTTGTCTAGCATTTTTCGGAGGGTTGAGCCTTCTGTAGTCTCCACTGCAAACTTACATACAAATGAATGCTTAAAAATGGTAAAGTGTGAAGTAGTAATTAACCACCACAAGTCAACTAGATTACAGTTAATTACAGAAATGAACTCGAAGTGACCAATATGGTTTAGTACAGTTGACATTCCATAGTAAGACTAAAAAACTTGCTGGGGTCAATAAACTGGCCGCAAATCTGCCTGCTTAGCTCAGCCAAAGGCATGGCCAACAGCTTGAGATTTTCAGAATGACTGGCCATTGCTCGTTGCAGCTCTGCATTATTGGATCTGAGGTTAAATAGGCTGATTAGTAAACAACTTTTGCAACCAATGACACCTGGCTTTGACATGGTGCAGAGTAAGCTCTTCCAATTTAGCATTTATTGC
The DNA here is from genome assembly GCA_029339935.1 of Anguina tritici. NCBI lineage: Eukaryota > Metazoa > Nematoda > Chromadorea > Rhabditida > Anguinidae > Anguina > Anguina tritici. The sequence goes on from JAKMXJ010047842.1 coordinate 5,905, forward strand.
TTTAAAGCCCTCGTCTTGCTGCTAAAACAAATTTAGTAATTTTTGGTTTCTGGTCTCTGTACAATAAGCTTACCAACTCGGCATCTTCTACTTTTCTGAGCCTATTTCTAAGATCAGACAATTTGTGTTCTGCTTCACTTGCCGTCGACATGACTTCTAAATAATTTTGCGAAATTAATGCGAATTTCAAAACATTAACATGGGTTCCTATCTTTAAAAAGCTATCGAAACGGGCGCGAACGTGCAAAGACAAAACGTCAAATGGACAATACGCCCAAAGCAAAAAAACGAAACACATTAGTGATACATGGTAGTATCTATTCTTGTGGGAAATTCCTACAAGGAAGTGGAAGACGCACTTAAAGTTATGGAAAAACTCTTTTTAACACTGAGGTAATATTAGTATCTAATAGATATTTATCATCTTTCAATTATTAAGGCAAATATATCAAATACGGACTCAGCAGCATGTGTGAACTTATACCAGGCTCGGATTACGATAAAGTGGGTTAAAAGCTTTTGCCACTTTTACATTACAGTTTGTTAAGCTGTTTTAGATGAAGAGAATTACGCTCGATGAAGCTCGCTTGTTTTTGCCCCCAGAGGATGCTTCTCCGCCGCCACTCAAACATATTCGGTTCGTTAGTGTTTAGCTTACAGTTCTGGAAGTGGAGATCAGCGCATATGCTTTGCCGCCGTTCAAAAAGAGTCTAAATCCACTTTCATTCTGGAAAGCTAATGAGAAACTTTGTGCTTTTCTGCTGCAGACTTATTTTTATCCCATTGTCGATTTTAGAATATGTCCCAGCTTGCTTCGTTGGCTCGTTTTGTTTTCCTTGCTCAGGCGTCTTCCGCTGCCAGTGAAGGAGCGTTGAAAGAGCTTCGGATTTACGGATTTTGTACAATTTTTCATTTAATTGTCGTTAAAAAATGTTTGTACGAATGTACTCTTTTTGTGAGATTTCCAAACCATGGTTTAAACATAGTAACTTTAAATTAAAAATTACAATGATGTACACAAATTAATTCTCTACCAGACGGTGTAATTGGATTTTTACTATTGTTTTGAAATAATTAAAATGACGTTTTTCATTACAAACAAAACTCACTCGATTCAGTCAGCACAGAAAAGTTATCTTCTTGAACAAGACACTTGAAATTATCAACTTTACTTTTTGATATTGATGTTTAATTCGTGATCTTGTTTGAATAAGATCTAGCCTTGCTACTTTCGTTGGAAAATTTTGTTCGGTATTTTTTGGTCCAACATAATCCCAATCCGGTTTATTTTGTAAAATCTGGCCCGGTTTCCCTCCCGTACCCCAAAGTGCCAACACAAGGTGCGCCCCCTCCCCACCAAAAATCAAAAAAGATTGCTTACTGTCAAATTTCTTAAGTAAATCAGGAAAAGAGTCGGGCTGGGCTGAAAAGGCTGCACTACTCTGTAGCAATTCATCTGGCAATCTCATTTGGTCTATTGGTTCGTCCAAATGTAACTGATCCAGTTGAAGGGAGACCAAGTAGTTGCTGAAATCCCTCCAATTTTAAAATTGTTCCCAATTTTAAAAGTTTACTCCAATTGATTGTCCTTGCTCTCTACATCCGAAAGTATTTCCCGCTTGAATTGTGCTTTCTCCTCAGAATACATCGAGATGGCCTTGATAACATCTGTTGGCAACAGGCTTTTGAACAGGTCTTCCCCAGCTATAGACGGGTCGAATGGATCAAAGGCGATTGGTTTGACCATGACTACTCCTTCAACCTTCTCCAAGTCTTCTGGTTTCGCCACTCGTTCATGGTAAATGAAGTCGTTTTCTCGGCGAGCATTGGCTTCTCTACAATCGGCAGTAATTATAATGACCATGTGTCAGATTTGTGAGACATGCCTTTGGACGATGACATCAAAGGCGTATTGCACTGCTTCCTTCAAGGTACCTTTGTGCTCCTTCTCCGCCACTTTGCAAGCTGACTTAATGTGGGTCAAGGCTTGTGAAAAGTAAGTTAGTCTTAATTATGATAGTTTTTATATAACGACTTTGGCAAGCTATTCTCAACCAAATAAATTAATTTGATTTACCTTAGACCCATGTTCTTTTCATCCTCGGCTTTGTGACCTAAGTAGAAGTTGCCAATAGCCGCATACAGTTCTGATTTGGCAGAACAAAGTCGAACAAATGTCTACAAGGACGAAAAAAATTATAGATATGGAAAAAATTAAGGAGTAGATTACTTTAAATTTGCTGGTGGAAACCAGTTCGCTGAGCCCAGAGTTGTCCAAATGGTAGACACATTGTTTGTACACGTCTCGCAAATAAAATGCTACTCTCGCAATTACTATCGGCTTTCTTTGATCTGCAAAAGAAAGACCACGTAAATCAAAAAATAAAGGTGGATTACCTACCAATCATCGACTTTTCGAGCAGACACTCCTGTGCCTGGGCCAGCATAACATTCAGGTAAAATGTCAGGAAGGACGTCTCAAAGTCTACAGAACTGTATTTACCACAACCCATCTGGTCTCGCAAATACTGGATGGGGTAGGCGGCACATTGGAAGTGCATAAATGAGTTTTTTATGCTCTAAATACGCTTGTTTGTGACACTTTAATTAAAGCAAAAATTCACCCTACAAAACATCTTTGGGCATTCAATTGATCAAGAGTATTGTTCAAATTCATCTCACAGGTGAGTCTGTGCGCGCATATCTAACCCTTCAAGCCTAGGGCTTGGAGGTTTGGGGCGGAGATGCGCATACTGACATACCTGAGACACAAATCAATGGAAAGCTCTGAATGCATAAAACAGTATCTATGCCAGTATTACTATATGCGATAGGCCTCCTTTGTTTTCAATTTCAGTCTTTGCTGGCCTTTTGGGGCGTCCAGGCATAACTGAGAGTGTTCAAATTGGTCTGTCAGAGCAAAAAGTCGATTTTTGTTAAGTTTTTGTCCAGAAATTGACTATTTATGCCATGAAATCTCGGAAGCGCATTATTAATCTTTTTTAGGGTATCTTAATTACCTAGAAATATTCTGAACACATTTTCGAAAAAATTATTGGGACGGGGGCTGGTTGGATTAAAGTTTACGACTTTATTGCGACAAATATACAACATTTAGACCTTTGAAGCCAAAAGCTGAATTTTCTCGTGAAGCAGTCAGTAGCACCCAAAAACCTTACATCTAAATCATTCCTGCTTTCGTTGGCTGCGATTATGGCGTGACCAGCTGCAATGTTGAAGATTACGCAGCACAACTCAAAACTGATGTCTTCATAGACCAAAGAAGTGGGTAGATCAAGTGCCCTGTCGGCCCTAAATAGAGGTGAACAATGCCTACTTATTTCAATCTGCCATACTATGTACCATGCAAAAGGCACTGCCAAAGGATCTCCTTCTTCCATTGGAAATCTTTTTTTGATGCCCAACAACTGGCCATAGTAGCGCTTTAATATAAAATTTAAAGAATAATTTTTAAAAAATGAATAAAAGCCAAAGGATAAAAATATGGATGTGACTCATTTATAGTAAATACAATCAGCTGTGGATTTAAAGAAGCCCTGGGAACGGCCCTCGTTAAATCAAAGGTTTGGTTAAATTGGAAGTTGACTGTCAAAAGTTTAGCAGTCAACATCTGATTAACTACTCTACAGATCCAGCAGATTCCAGGATTTTGGGAATTGTCGCGCAACGGATTTCATTTTATCGTCCTGTCTAAGACATTTGATGAACTGGAAATCTGAATCACTTATCGAATGCAATGATTCATATACCGAAATGGTTGTTGAACGCTTGGGCATTCCCTTTTGCGAAATAACTTTTGCGCATCAAACTTTCTTAATTGTAAAAAAAGGAGTTTTTAAAATTTGGCTCTTTTGTTTTTGTCAAAATAAATAAAATCTATGATGCCTACCAAGTTTTGCACAAACTTCTTCAGGGCATACCCACGCCCGTCCACGGAAAGTGGTCAAATTTGAATTGGCGGGACTAGCTCTTTCCGAACAAAAACATAATCAGATAGTAACGAGTTCTGAATTCGGAGTTTTTCCAAGTTCAGACTTGCTTAGCAAATGTCCGCGTAACAAATGTATCTCGTAACAAAACTCCTGTGTAAATTATGATGTACACCCATTTTTGGTTTATTTTAATTTTACAAGGAAAGATTCAAACTTGTTTTGTCTTGTCATGAAAACCTGGTCCCTGCCAATTCAAATTTGAACACTTTCCGTGGACGGGCGTGGGTATGCCCCTTTAACCTATGCACGAAAGTTTGTTGCGCAAAAGTCGATGGACGAAAGTCTTTGCGATAAAACATTTTGCGCAAATGTTAGATGCGCAAAAGGTTTAGCGCAAACGTTCACCTGCCACCGAAATACACTTTTGGTTGTGCAAAAAAGGTAACAGAAAAAAACTTAATCAACAATTCTAATCACTATCTTCATCATTTTTATAAACAATCCTGATTTCGGCTAATCAAAGGTTAACTATTCTTCATAAAGGATCGACTATTTTACAGTTAATTAATGGTCAACTATTTCAGTGTTAGACCAAGATCAAGTTTAGCTTGGGGCTTAGAACTTTTTTCATAAATATTTGACAATTATTATTTTTAACCTGCTTACTTTCATGACACATACAAACTCAACATCTACACTGCCTCGGATGATAGTCTAAAGATGTATAACAGTCACATAAAGCATAAGTGAAAGTAGTTTACATTGCGCATTGAGGCAATCTCCTTGAAAGCCTCATTGAACTTGCTAGGGTCATCTTGATAATGTGTCACAATATACTTAAAATTATGTCAAATTATCTGTTTAAAATTGTACTGATCTAGAAGAATTACTTCTCTAATTTTATCTTCAAAGCTTTCAGGCAGTGGACGGTCAGCCACTTTCATCTCTGGTGCTAAATTGATAATGGCAATAGTTTAATGGTCAAGTTAATAAAATAACTGTTTTACCAATCATAGTAATCCTAGGAATACCGTCCATTTTGGTACAACTTTTTAATGAATTAGATTAAATGTGAATCTAAATTGGTATTGCTTTAAAAAATTATGCACTTACAATAGTTTTAAAGGTATCTTGTTATTAAAATAAATGTGGCAAAGATCTGGAACAAATAAATACTTTATTTCAATTAACCACATCTTCTATTACACTACTTTTTAATTAAGGCAATGGGAAACGACAATGTTAGATTTGTAAGCTTGGTCGTATGTATAAAAAGAACTATACAGAATTTTAAATACTATTGTACAAGCATTATGTCTACAAGATGACAGAATTTTGTGCACTTTTCCAGTACCAACCAATAGCCTCGAAATTAAATGTCCGTATGTCTTTGACGTAATATTAGCGTGAAATCCGAAAAAATCGACTTTCATTTTCTAGGCTATGAGTCAGTTCTGAGTTTTTTTATTACACACGCAAGGTGCAACTCAAGGCAATTTGGGCAACGAAAGCTACATTAAGCCTAAAAGAGAATGCTTACACATCTAAACTAGCAATAAAAACGATATATGGCCTTGAAAAAAGAAAAAGTCTCCTGACCAACAAAGATATTTAAAGCTGATAATTTAGCTATACAAAGGATTACAAGTGGCTGGCCAATAGGTTGTTGGAAAAAGGGAAACGAATAAAAGTCTAAACACAGATATAGTCTACACAGGCATTTGTCAAGGTTCGAAATGGTTTTGGCGAGTAAAATATACTTTTAGACAACATTTCCATTGGTAGTAGCGGGATAGCTGCCTGTATTATCAGCAACCACTATTTGGATGGAAGGATTTTCAGTGCGCTAAACAGTAAAAAGTTAGAAAATGCACGATAATGTTATCTCATTATTACACTTTTCTCTGCTACTTTCAATTCCATTTCATGAATGGCTTTTAGGGATAGAAATTCTCTGCACTTCAATACAGCCTGTAACATCATAGCCTGCACAATGATTGTAATAATGACAACAATGAGCATAGAGACTAGGGGTGGGTGCATGGTGGTCTGGCCAATGGCAGTTTGTGGGTCCATAACTTTGAATCTGAATATTATTGGCTTATTAGTCAATGTCTACAGCGAGATAACTTACAGCAGAGCGAAGAACAGAAACAGTTCACCCGTGCAAATAACACTGTAGACCACTATGAAGGGCAGCAAATACAATGAACTTTGTTTCTTGATACCTGAAATCATTCTCAAAATGTTACAGTGAACCTTTTTAAAGTCTACTTGTAGCACACCATTCTAAAGTTAAATTTCGTTCGACTATTTCAAAGTCGGTTTGTACCTAACCCTTTTAAGGTTGACTCTGGTTAGATATTTCACAGTTGACTTCTGGTCGACTATTTTACAGTAAACTAACAAATAACTACTTAACAGCTAACTGATGAAGCTAAGGGAAAAACTTACCATAGAGCACATAGTAGTGAATAAGCACTAAAACATGAGTACCTTGTAATTTTTTCAAAAGTCAACTTTATCTACCTCCTAACGCCAAATAGAAGAAAAGGCCGAGCAATGCTCCAACATCCACCCCTCTGTAATGCATTGGGTTGGTCAAAATATTTTGAAAAAATACCTTAAGATTTTTGCAAAATCGATTTGCGAAAGAGGTTGGCAAAAAGCCACCAATAAAAGCAAAATTTTATCCTGAGAACGAGTCTGGTGCCACAATTGTGTTTTTCCTCGACAGAAGTCCAGAAAAGTGACCTTACGGTAACAAAGATTAACAACAGTATAATAACATTTTATTCAAAGCATACCCCGCCAAATTCAACAAGTTTCAGCCAAGGTAATTAAAGACCAGGTGACTTCGATATCCCTTTGACAAAATAGCCGTTGTTTATCATAAGAAACTTTTCACGGCATTCTTGATTTCCACCATTGTCTTCAATTTGATTGTTGTCCATCGATAGGAAAATGCGGTATTCAGTTGGAGACAAGTCTGGTGAGTATGGGGGATGAGGAAGCACGATCCAACCAAATGGAGACTTCCACCTTCGTTTTTTGACGATTTTGCCTGAATCAAAGAGAAACAGCAGGTAATGATGTAGATGCTCAGATCTATTCTGCTCTTTTGGCATCGTAACGAGCTGAAAAGTGGCGTTTCAAGGGTAACGAAAGCAACACTTAAAAGTAGAGTAAGAAAAAAGTGAGAAAATCAACTGTCGTTAACCTTTGTCACTGTGACATCGCTTTTCACGATTTTATAGCCTTTTCTTTCTCTGGTCGCTTTTTCTTCTACTGCCAAGGAAAAACGCAATTTCGACATCGGATTTGTGCCCAGGGTGAAATTTTAGGTTTAGAGGTGTTGTTTTGGCATTTTTTTCCTAAAATCTATTTGTAAAAAGTTTTAAGGGATTTTTGCAACCTAATAAAAAGACTATACTTAGGACCTATATATAAGAGATATATCAAAGTACCTTTGATGATGGTACCAATCAAACTCGAAGAAAGAAGAAATAAATAGCCTAAAAGTAAAAATGAACTTCTATTTAATGCTTGACTTGAAAAATCCTTACAAAATCACCATTGACATTCCGAAACATGCAAATGCCTATAAAAAACTATGACTCATCGATTTATTATTGGGTTGAACCAGCGGCTTTTGTTTGCAAACGTAAATTCATCCCGCGCGTAAAATTATCCCTCATAAGTGATATATACCAAACGATAAAGTTCGTTATCCTTTACATAATATTTTCGAAGCCTTTTTAGTTAAAATTATGATTTTATTAGCCTAAAAAAGAGGGCGACAAGTAGACAAAAACAAGTATCTCCGGCACGTCTTTCTGTGTGAGTTCAAGCGAGGGTCCAAATGAGTATTTTGACTCACGCTGAACGACACAAGAACTGAGAACGCCTATGGACTCCGGTCAAACGACAGTCGTTCCAAACTTGAAATAGACGGGAAATAAGTAGAAATTCGGCATGCAAAAGCTTGTTCAATTCGTCCTCATCAAAGTCTACTGGTCGTCTGGACCATGGTGTGTCTTCGATGCTGAATTTGCTGCTCTTGAACTGCCGAACCACTTCTGAGTCATTCTTTCTACAATCGTAGTTTCCCCGTAAACAGCGCGAATCTTTCTAGCGGCCTCTGCGACTATAGAGCCTCGCTCTAACTCATACAGAAGGACGTGCCGTAGATACTCGTTTTCTCCACTGGATCGTCCACATTCTTTAAGCTGCAAAATCATAATTTTTAGCTCAGATTGAAAGGTGCTGAAAGCATTATCTAGAAGGAAGCGAACGCTATTGTTTGGTATACAACACTTGTGGAGTAGGACAATTTTACGTGCGGGATAAGTTTGCGCGCTAATAAAAACCGCATGAAGATATGCTTCACAGACTGAGATATTTTAAGATCAAAAAACTTGCCATAGTAGCTTTTTGTACGTGCCAGTAGCTGAAGAACATAAACTGCGAAGAGTTCTCATTGAATGGAGCCACTAAAATAGTGGTCGGTGGTGGTCTGTCATCCTCTTCTTCGCCTGACAATGCCAAGTATATATTTGTAAAGAGGAGATTTAAGTTTTTTTACCGGGTCTTCCGAACCTAGAATAGCTGGCAGAGGTGCGGTCTCTTTGACGGATAATCCAGCTGCGAATCTTTTCCATTGTGGATCCAAATGCTTTTAAGCTAATGAAATCCCTTGAACTGACAAATATTATTCTTGAAAACACAACACCAATGTATGGAAAAGCGCAAAAATGAACTTGTTTTTTAAACCTTTATAAAAACACGAAAGCAATACGTCAATGTAAGAAATTGGTAAAAAACAAGGACTGATTCTTGGCCCCGATTTGAACTCTGAATTCGATTAAAATTTGAAAGGTGATTTGAACGAAAACATACACCGAATCGAGGCCAAGTCCCAGATTACATGATTCACGTATTTTTTTGTTTTTTAAGACTTATCAAAATGTTTATTTTCGTTTAGAAGTTTTGTTTTGTGATTACTAGAATCGTTGGTCTCAGTGAAATACACTTTTTTGACCCGTGATATTAAACATTTATTTATTGCACGTCTTATGGTTTTTAATAAAATTTAAGAACTAAAATGTTTCTAAAATCGATCCAATAGACATAATGTAGCATTTATTAAAGCATTTATTTTAAAAATGTATTAAATGCCATTTTAGCTACGTGTTGAAAAATGTGCTCGGTATTTTTGCATAAAAGAAAATGCCTTTAAAACTAAGTGGTGCATTTAAATAATTGAAAAAAATCCTTTTTCTTATTATTAAATAACAAATGACGAAGATTGGAATAGCTCCATAAAAAGAGGAAGTGTGAGTAGGTGCTTATATCTCCATCTGAAAAGCTCCTCTTCTCGAAAAGTTTGATATTTAGTATTGGCATAATTTAAACAATCCTTCTTTGGGCTTCTTGTCACACAGCTCCCTAGAGCCTTTTTAAATTGAGTGCAGGGCAAAAAGAACTCAAAATTTTCAACTGTTTCGCATTCCAAAGTACATTTGCCGGTTCTTATCCTTTATCCGGGTCACATTATAAATGCATCTTTTATCCTATCAATCGTTATCCGGCCCAAATTTTGGTGGAGGAATAAAATCAAGATCCTTTCGACGAGCTTCTCAAAGCTGTCGCTGAGTTGTATGAGCCAAAGAAAGCTGTAGGAGACTGTTAAAACGTTACTTTTGTTGATTGTTGGGTGGTTGTGTTTGAAGCGTATTTATAATGTGGCCCTTATAAAGGATAAGAACTGACTTTGCTTATAGGAAACTTCCAAAAACATGAAGATTTTTTGAAAAATTTCATTCGAATGCTTTGAGGGATTTCTCTGCACTTTTTTTTTCTCATTTCAGTTTTTAATCATCGTCGAATGGCACAGGGTGAAGCTAGCTACAATCAACAAGACCATGGAAGACTTGCCAAGAAGAATCAATGCTTGAACTGGAGGAACTGGAGGAAAATACCTTAAGGAAACATTTTTAGAATCTTGTTGTATGGAATGTGGTATTGTGAACGGAAAAATGGACAAAGAAACTGTTTTGTCTATTGTGTCCTGAAAATCGTTGAAATCCTGTTGTGGGGGGCTACGCAAGCTTTTTAAAAAGTCTCCGTGCTCTTTTGAAGAACTATGTATATAATCTCCGTGGCTTTCATAATGGACGACTTTATTAGAGACGTTCGTTTAGCTTTTACTAATATTTCGATAAGATATCATATTCAGCACCGATATATCGCTTCGATATTTATAGGTAAAATTTCCTGGCCGACATATACTACCGTAAAGATTTCATCCAAAAACTTTTATGACTTATATAATATTTCTAAGGAGCAACACACAAATCTAAAATTTTTCCCACCAGCCAAATCAACAAAATAGGAAATTTCAATACAAGACTTTCAACAGTGGTTAATTGCACTGTAAATTGCACTGATATTTTTGATACGATATATCAATCCCGAACATCTCTAGACTTTATTTATCACATTTTTAAAATTAGCTTGTTTTTAAATTATTGGGTTGAATAATAATGTTTTGCGGTTTTGTTTAATTGTTTGTCTCACCACCCTTTT